>JAGDQP010001700.1:44504-116885 GCA_022664845.1 Lepisma saccharinum
AAACTGTCCAGTCAACTCCTTCAACCTTAAAAAGTGGTGAAATGGAATATGGATGAGCCTAGTTCCTCGCGCCAACTTCCAATACTCCTGCGTCTCCCACCAAGTTTTACTCGTCACAAACGTTAGCACTGCCAGGAGCATGTTATACAGGCAGAATGTGGAAGTTTCCCCATTCGGACGCAGCGCTCTGGAGTATGAGGGAATATCTGCATCATGTGGCGCAGTGCACTGCAGATTCTGGTTGTGATAAAAAGACGCAGTTCCTCCAAAACTCCTCAAGTTCGATGCGCGGCCTGCCGTGGGATTCTTGGCGCAGTGACGCGAGCGAATCGAGGGGAGTATCAACACGTACGGCAGTGCACGCAGCCGAGTTCCGCGAGTCAAAAAACGTAAACATGCTATACAGGAACAAGAGTTTATTGCGAAATCAGCGATTTTGAGGTTCTGTAAGAAAAAAGATGTTAAAAATTGAAATATGAAATTTCGAAGTATGACGGTATATCATCACTAGTAGATTACAAAATATCTGCAAAGACATCATTTTGAATCCAAAATTTCTGACTTCATAATCCATTTTCCAGAACGTTTGAACTAGGGATACGAAATTTGGCATAAAGGTGTAGTTTATGAATAATTTACATTTTTGAAAAAGTTGTTAACTTGGATCAAAATGGCCGCACAAAAACTTTTTCCACACCATTCGAGCTATAGAAACGAAATCTGGTATGAAGGTGTACCATCACAAGTAGGTAACGGCAATGTAAGAAAACTTTTTAAAAATCGCTTTCTTTAATTCAACATAGCCGCCCAAATACCATTTTCCAAACCACTGAAGCTAGAGAAACGAAATTTGGTATGAAGGTGTACCATCACGAAAATGTTTCAATAAATGGATCAAACCACCGTTATGAGCGTGCAGCCCCCGAGGCGATATGGGAAAAGGTCTGCACAGCATGGGGCGCTGTCCCCAGAAAGTCTGATCACAATAAAGGGGGCGTAGCCCTAAAAAATTGAAGTTGGGGCGCACACGGAATTCTGGGGCAGCACCCAGCGAGGCGAACCCAGTATATACACGTATAAAAAGCTGTGAAATCCGAGCAAAACACCAGATGATGTTCGAGTCTTAGGGTTGGTGGTGGTGGATTTTAGGGCCGCCAGCAGGAAGCAAATTTGCTGTATCATCACAAGTAGGTTACAATAAATATGGCAAAGCTTCCCTATGTTTCAATAAATATCTCATTCCCACGGGTGGTGGGTATGGGAAAAAATCTGCAACATGGAAGCACAGTGTCCTGGAGAGTGGTTACGATAAAGGGGCGTGAGTACCCAAAAACTCGAAGTTGGGGGCGCAGCCAGCTACGGGGGGCGAGGACCTAAACGAGGCCGAGCGAGCGAGTATATATATTACACACGTACAAAAAGCTGGGAAATCCGAACAAAAACACCAGAGGTGCAAAATGTGGAGCCAAGTTCTTTAGCCCTAAAAAGGTGTGAAATGGGAGACGGATGAGCCAAGTTCCTTGGTGACAGCATGTAACAGGAACAAAGGAACTTGGCGCGAGGTGGCAAGGTTCATGATCCTCAAGCTATAAGGGTGGTGGGGATCCTAAAACCCACTACGTCCACTGCCACCAACCCTAAGGCTTTTGCCACCTCGCGCCAAGTTTCTTTGTTCCTGTTAAATGCTGTCACCAAGGAACTTGGCTCATCCGTCTCCCATTTCACACCTTTTTAGGGCTAAAGAACTTGGCTCCACTTTTTGCACCTCTGGTGTTTTTGTTCGGATATAATGATACACAAATCCATTTTACTCCGTCCACCTCAGAACTTGACATAAAGCTACCAACTGGAAACTTCATGGTCACATTTTGTATGTATTAAATAAATAAATAGAAGCAGCTCCTAACACATTTAGGTATTTTTCATGTTTTTTGTTTTGTTTTGTTTTGTTTAAGGAGTGTCGAATTAAGTGTTTCGTTTAATTTGTTCACGCACAATTTCATTTACTAATTCATTAAAGTCCCTTATTTATAAGTAAACGGTATACGAAGTGTTGAAGATTATTCATATACGTAAGGTATTCATTCTTTCAGTAGTCAATTCATCCCCAAATTTAATTAAATATCCATGCCTTCCTTCATCATTCATTCAGTCAGTAATGCAATTGTGAAATTCTTGTATCTCTTGTATAAAAAACGACAGTAACTCAGTGTTCAAAGCGATTCATTAAAAGCCATCATTCATTTATTTATAATGTAATTTAGTGTTTATGTAAGACCAGAGGCGGCGTTTGGGGGTGGCAACTGGGGCAACCGCCCCAGACCCCGCGCTTAGGGAGGCCTCGCGTTCCGAGTTGATATTTTTCTTACTCAATGATATAAAAATTGATTTGTAAAAAAAAGTTTCCATGCGAAATGTAATGTGAAATGGAAATGAATAAAGAAGAACTTGTAATTACCAATGCAGTTTTTAAAATATATTATGTCGGATTTTTTTTTATAAGAAATCGTTGTTCACTAAAAAATAGAATATTTAGTAATAAATTTAGGGTTAGGAATGAAAGGAAGAAGTGAGAGGAAGCATTTAGGGGGAAGTTGCTTACTGCTTTATCGGCTGTAACATTTCGGCGCTCAGCGATTTTAACTTGTACTTTGGCCCCGCGGGGTCATTATTGCCCTAGGCCCCGCGCTCACCTAACGCCGCCTCTGTGTAAGACAGTCACTCATTAATTCGTAAATATAAATTGGTAATATGGAAATAATAAAGCTCAATCTTTCGTTTTGCCCTCATACCCAAAAGGAGAGCAATTCCATTGGGTACTTAGTCGTACGTCATGTACCTCCTGTCACTGTTGCCAACTATATGTTATTTTCTCAAAGGACTACGTTGTAGTAAGTCGCACGAGAAAGTTCTATCTTCTCTGCCTAGTTTAGAGCGAGTGGGAATTGGCATGCTCAATAACACAGACGTGAGAGAGGGGGGAGAAGCAAGATGGCAGCACTGTAACCGCTCTATCGCTCTGGCCACTAGTCAAGCCTAGTTTCTCTTTCCCTCTATCTCACTCACCCGAGTAAAAACTCAGCTTATTAGAAGAATTTGTCATGTTGCAATACAATCATATATTCACTCATCATGTAACTAAACTTAATTTTCATGTATGTATGCTTAGAAGCGTAGAAAATACATTATTTCATTTGCATACTATTTCGTTATGTAACACACCTCCATTGATAAGTTTTGGGTACCCAGAAATAATTTGGGTGCTATTGCTATTTTTTTTTCAGAGCAATATTTCTTTATCTTGTAATCTGACTTGGCAAAGTTTAAGGGCGCTATTACACTATCGAGCTTGCTGATCAGTTTGCTTGACGAGCTTACTGTGGAGGAAGCTCGAGTATACTTTGCGCTCGAGTATTCTCTTCAGACTTTTACTTGCCTAAGGACGCCATATTTTAAGACTTGTTATGGCCTTACGCTGTAGATGCTATTGTAAATCAAATAATAAAAATGAAGGGTCTGTTCGCAATGGATATACTTTGGCGATATTGTGCCAGTGTAGCCGCACCTCTGTGCATGTAATGTAACCTCACGTAATCACTTTTGACCGCTGCTTCTCAGCGAACGAAGACAATCAACAGCCGCGTTGCGCTCTAAGTGAAAATATTAGACAGCGATTGGAGATGGTGTCACGTTCTGGTAGAACTAAAACTTAGGCCGGTTTTTCATACACGCGCTCCCTGCGTGCTTTCTTTGCGATTTGGCTGAATAGCAACTTGCAACACGTGTTTAAGAACATATTCTGCGTGTAACACAAATGCCTGTTGGTTATTCACAGAAATTGCAAGCAAAACACGTGGCGTGCGCCTGCATGAAAAGCCGGCCTTTACACCTGTCCGTTCGATCGAAAACTGGAACTGGCTGTACGAATATGCACCGTAACATCACTTCCTTTACACAGTTCTGCACTTCCTTATATTTTAGTGGAGTTCCAGAACGAACAATTCCAAACATGTTTTCCTCTTGATTTTTGAACTTAATATTTGTTGGAATTGAATTATGGGTTGGGCAATTTATTATCCAATGTTACAAATTAGACAGTATTACGACGTGATTCATATTGTTTCTTTCTTTCTTCCATGATTTATTTTTAGTTACTTGGTGACATAAATTTACGTGCGAGTTATCCCTCTATCTCTATCATGCTTGAGTCACGAGTATAATTTAGGATTGCCCGCCTCCAAAATACCTATCAATTTAATTTTTCTGAACTCTGAGACAGTGACACACATGACGTGCCATCTTCCTCAGAGAGGCCACGTATAAATTGCTACCACTTGACCCTAATTAAACGCAATAAAAAGTTCTTAGTATCTTCCACACTTTAAGTCGTTTCGACCCTGTTATTCCGTACAAGTTATAAACACAGCGACTGACGTAATGCACGTCTTTTCTTGTCCTGTCTGTTTACTGTTGGTGTAGGTCTTTGATAGCCAATGTTAATAACTGATTGTAGTTCTTCGAGTTCCGACATTTTCCCTGCTATTTTCCTTGTTGTTACAGCCATCACGTGATATTTGTTTGAGCACACAAAGATGAAAATAAAACTACCTCCGTTCCGATGAGACAAGTACAAATAATAGGATAAGAACCTGTGATCAGATAAGAATGTTGTTTTAAGATCCTTTATTTGGTGTTCTGAGGTAAACAAGGGATATTAAATCCACCATTATGGGTCACCAGATCACGCCATGATTGTTTATACCTTCATGCTTAGTAGACATACGAACTTGCTGATAAAAACAAAAAGATATAATTCAATTGTTTTCCAATTGGTTGATGTCAAAAGAACAAATAAACCAATGAAAGTGTCTGAAGAGGCTCGTTTAGTGCATCTGTAAAAATAGCACGCAAGTGTAAAGTCCAATGGAAAATACCATTACAATATTTCTGATTGTTTCAGAGTGTTGTATGTAATGCTCATTGAACAAATGTTTATTGTTCATTATGTGAGGTTACCGCGGGAAGTGAATATATGCGACAACTGCACTCACAGACAATCAAGATCAGAGTAGACTCTGCGACAATGTGCATTACCTCTTTTTCAAGGTTATTTTAGAAATATAAGCAACAACCATTCCGACAGAGTTGAGCTCCTAACCTAACATAATCTTACTCAACCTTACATACACAACTTAACCTTATCGACCTCAGTCAAAGTTGCCTAAAGACCATAACTAAAATTTAAATTCAAATAGTCTAACCTTACCTAGCATATAATCTTACGTAACCATACATAACCTAATGTTACCTGACTTTAGATAACCTAACGCTACCTAATCTAATGCAACCTAATCGTACATAACCTAACCTAATAACGGGTAGCCGGAAAGTTAAGAGGTATTAATTATTTTCTTAAGTGATGAGGTCGGATTTAGCGCTGAGGAAGATAGGTTTCATGTTGATCGGAATTATGGCAGTTCGGCATTGTGAGGATATGGATTCTTTTAGGTTTCTATAAACGTGATTTTAGGTAATTAGTTAATTAGGGAAATTAGTTAAATTAACGTTGGCAAGATTTGACGACACCTAACGTTGGCAAGATTTAACGTTGGCAAGATTTGTGAACTAAAGAAAAGAATGTAATAAATACAATTTAGAACAAATAATATACTTTTTTTTTTAAAGTGTCTTATTCTTTGAGTGTTTTTGTTTTAGGTTGACTACTTCCTGCTCCATTACGCATCTAGACTATTTGTAGATATTTTCGAGTCTCTATATAATGCTTGTTACTCGTACTCATTCCTTTTGTCATAGAATCGGATGGATATTCACCTGAGATGACAAAGAACGTACAGTTATAAAGTTCATGGCCTGGTTAGATGGCTATTTTTGTGGCCTACTAGACATCTTTACTGTGGAATTGCGTGATGGCAATATGTTGCTTCTTTTTACGTTGTGCCAAAGTGAATTCGTTCAGGAAACAACATACATGTGTGAAACTATGTTTCGAACTTTGTACGAGACCAAGAGAGGTTTTCTCAATGTTTATATTAAGGCTGAATCCAAGCATGTTTTCGCGCCGTTTTCATTTTACTTCGATTATCTCAATTTGAGGCAGCTAAGCCAAAAATAACTTTCGCAAACTATAGCCTCTTACGTACTTCAATGATGAATACCATTAATTTCAAAGAAAAATTAACAGGACTTCAAAACTATGTCAAAATATTTTTGGGACTGTCCCATGCCCAAAAGTGTTTTGACATAGTTTTTAAGTTTCTGTTATTTTTTTTAATTAATGGTATTTATCATTGAAGTACATAAGAGACTATAGTTTGCGAAAGTTATTTTTGGCTTAGCTGCACTCAAATTTAGATAATCGAAGTAAAATGAAAACGGCGGGAAAACCTCCATGGATTCAGCCTTAAGCAAACGTTTGTGGCTGACACTATGAATAGAGTTGGGTATTTTCAGTGGTACTGGTTTTAAATAACATTCTAAACCAGAGGCTTTAACCGCCGGTCTCCTAACCGGTACCGGTCCTCTGACAATTAATATATTCAATTATTTAACACTTATTTTGTAGATTTCGAAAGTAAAAAATTGAGATTAAAGTATACACTTCCATTCGAAAGCGACTAAAATCTGAAAATGTTCTGGTACCCTTTGGAAGTCGAATAAACCTCTAACTTAGTGGCATCTTCCCGGTCCGTGAAATATTTTTTTCTTATTTTTTTGCCGGGCCGTGAGTATAAAAAGGTTGAAAAACACTACTCTAAACAAAAACTGGTTTTAAGAACGTACTCACTGTTTCGTTCGTTCGAATTCATCGGGACTTGAATATTTCGATGCGTCTACGTGTAAACGTCAGACCAACGAGGCAACTACTCTGAGAGACTTGCAAGTAGTTAATCGCGTCGCGATACCCAGTCGACCTACGTCTCACACACACACACATTCAAATCTGTTCATAAAATTCTTAACCCCTCGCACCCTCCCCCCAAAAAAATTGTCCATGCTACTCAATTCTCCGTAGACACCACACTTGGTGCCAAGCTGCTTTCCTTATAACAAAAACTCGAAAAGCGTTTAAATGAAGCTGATTTGACATTAGCAGGATTTGTAGTTAATCTCATTGTCAGCGGACGATTGATAAGAAACCGAATGTCTAGTATTAGGAATATTTTGAATAGTGGAAGAGGAATCATGAACTAACTTTCTATGACATTTTAAAGTAGATTAGATAGATGCAAAATATTGTCCTCTGGTGGGCGAGTGCCTTGTATTCAAGGGCTCTGGGGTTGGGTAAGATAAGTGTTTCGTTTAGGTCCCGTTCTTAGAAGATATTAATCCAATGGAAGACAATGGAAAACCACCATCGGCTCACCTTGCCAAGAATTTTCGGGACAAATACCTGCCTCCAAACAGAACACTCATCGTCATCACATACGATCTATCCGAGAACAACGCACCCAATTTTCTGTATATTCTCATCAGGTATGCACAAAATGTGTGTACTAATTTGAAACGCATCACGCCTGTTTTTAAGTATTTTTATATTGCTCAAATGTACATCAAATGCTTCAACTGCACATAAAATTTTCCACAAAAGTGCGGGAGATCTCATAAATATCATATCAATAAAATAGCTTGATCAACAGAACACTGTACTTTTTCGTACCACCAAACATGGGCTAGTAGAAAATGCGCTTCTTGAAATAATGAAAAATTCAGATGTACGCAATGATTCAACTTGCTAAAAATTACCGTGTATTTTCAACACGTTTTGTGATGCTTTTTAACAATCACACGTAATGTTTGTTGTCCATGTCCTTCACTGTGAGCTCATCGCAAACAAAATAAGGTTTGAAGAGTAAAAATATTTTCGAAGTTCCAAAACAATAAATGCGTATGTTCGCTTGAAGTAGTTCCAAAAAACATTTCTTTGCAAACAGTTTTTTAGCCCTTTCAAACCTTTTATCAGAAAATAATTAATGTTGATTCTATGTGTCTGTGCCTCGGAGGGTGTCTTTGACGTAGTTTTCTGCTTATTTTTGCTTGAACTTGGCGAACAGATGAACAAACATTCCATACTGTAAAACTGCATTCAAGAGGTGTGTCTCAAAATTCGTAGGACGAGGCCATTAATAGTTGGACACGGTCTAAAGAAAGTCTTATTATTCTTTCCAATATTAGAACTAGAATAAATTCTTTGGCTAAGTGGATGTTCTAACTATGGATGTTCAAATGAAAACAAAAGAAAGTCAAGAATCACAACAAATATATATAGTCTATTACTGACGAGCGATGAGTCATGAAAGAAATAATAAAACCAAAAAGAAAGAAATCCAAATTAATTAACAACCATGTACACTTGAAATGTGCTATGTTTACTGCTTAGTAAGAACTAATGCATCGCTTTCTCTTGATAAGAGCTGATGGAGCAGGAGTCAAAGTGGTACCAAAAGGTACTGGATAGCTGTGCCATGATATCTAAGGGCTACTTTCCTTGAAAGCTTGCGTTGCTTGCCACACATAGAACACGTAATAAAACACGCGTTTCAATTGGCTACTCACGCAAACAACGCAAGTGTTCATGAAAATCTGCCTTAACCATTATGGTCATCCTGTTGAAGTTTCCTCGATTCTTTTTTAAATGGGAAGAGGATCATACCACAGAACAATAAGAAGTGTTACTCCGTATACTATCAATAGAATAAAAATACCCGTGCTGCCATCTGACGCATTGTGCAGTCGGCTTATACTTTTAGCTGTAGTAAGGCCGGCTTTTCATGTACGCACTAGCCGCATGTTTCGCTTGTGATTTGGCTGATTTCCCCCTCCCCTTAAGAACTGGCAATAAGGACTCCACCGTTTATGCTCTCTCAGGACACTACCACCTCGTACCCATTGTCCAAGTTCTAATTCACAAAACATACATTTCACAATATTGAGCTTCGTTAGAAAAAAAACAAAACACTCTGCATGCTTTTTAGGTTTTATAAAGGGCACTTTTCCATTGTGGTGTAAAACTATTCAATTAAATTCACTCACTGTTTAACTTTTTAATAATTTCTATGTGCGTAATTCTACAAATTAAATAATGCAATTCTACCCCTGGGTATAGAATTGGGAAACATTATTGCGCTTTCTTTAATTTCATAATCAACTATTGAATGATGTTCGTGGTTTTAAGTTGGGCCGAATTGGTCTATTATACCATAAAAATGTTTTCCACAATCTAACATGGTTATTATTGACCACAAAATAGAATGTCGCATATTTTGCGTGTTTGGATATTAATATTTAGAGTTTAATAGTTTTAGTGCTTGCTAAAATAAATTCTCTTTGCTTCTCAACATTAGTAAGTTTTTAGTAGTTTTTAAAAATTTCCTCTCTCACTGTGTTATTTATTTTTTACTACATTCAAATTTGCATTTTTCTTTGTAAGATGCATAAATATTTTTCGCAGGAAACTATTTTTTACTTTTTAAGAATAAAATATACGCTTCTCTAAAATTTCTTAGCAATTCTTTCTCTCTCTTTTTTTTATAACTATTTTGACAGTTTCAGGTTTATTAGTTTTATTTCTTGTTTTAACTTGGCACTTAGCACTAACACTAGAATTTTCATTTTCTATTTAAGATTCTTGAGCTGAATCCGAGATGGTCGGTAGATTATCTTTTATAAAATTCCATACGTACTTGAGAAACTATTTCCAAAATGATAAATAAATTTTAAGATTTCCGGTATACTTTAGATGTGCGCATCCAAGTTTAGGTGGAGCTCTAGCGTGGTACGAAGAAAATATTTATCTTCACTAATCGCATTACTGTAGATTTAATAGTTTCTTGTATATCCTAACTCAAACAATACCTACTTAACTTTATTGACATTGCAACTTTGCCTTGTTTATTGTCATACAAAATTACGTCACAGAATAGTAGAATGGAAGTTCATTCGCAGAACAATAAAAGGGGTAAAATTGTATAAACAAGGTTGTTGATGCCTTGATATGAAAACTAGATACTCAAAGTGTTGTCACTTTCAATGGAATGCACAAACTTATTTTATGATTGCTATAAAGATAACGTAGATACTCTACACTCTTGCCAGTTTTTTTTTTCTTTGTTATGAAAAGGACTCTGTATATGCGCGTATGAACGAACAATTGCTTACTTAGGATAACATTTTGATAAACACTTAGGCCTATACAAGGAAACGGGAGCAACGAATTAGAACGGTTCTACAAACGAAATTATATATGCAAAATAATTTCAGTGTTCCACAAAAAAAGTTAGATCTTGGTTTGAGGTTATTCCATTAGTATTCACTTTCAAATTGCTTTCCTTGTACTTAATTTTCTTTCTTCACTGTTTCGCAGAGTTCACATTTCTACTCCACACAACACAATATTACATCGAAAACATTTAATTAATTTCTTCCTCCATTCTCTGCTCATCATTAGTTGGCTCAGACGGTAGCGCGTCTGACTACGAATCGGGCGGCCCGGGTTCAAATCCTGGCCAGGACACTGGAGACTTTTCTCTCAGTGTTACCATGCCTGGCGCTCTGAGGTGCACTCAGCCTCCTATCAAATTGAGTACCAGAGTGTCCTTGGTATTCCTGGGCGCCTTGGGAAGGTAAAGGCGGTCGAGCGTGGGACTGACCATCTCACCTCACTTCGTACCGTAGGTCAAGAAAATGTGGAGCGCTACCTTCACATCCCGCATGCACGACCGCCTTTATGGCACGCATGTACCGTTCATGGCGAGTGCGTATCGCACAAGGAATATGTAGGGCTATTTTGAGTGGTGATTTACGTCGTAATCGACCATTTAGTTGTTTTATTGATAAGTGAGTTCTTTTGAGTTGTGATTTTTCAAGTAATCAACGACTTAGGGCTACGTAGGGTTAGTTTGAGTTTGATATGTCATTTTTGTAGTATCAACTTACTTATCCTATAAGTAAAGTCGTATTTTTGCACCTTAAGGAATAGACCGATAACCTACCAGCAACACTACCGTTAGTCAGGAAAATAATCTCTATCGAACTCCACAACACTCTGCCACCTATCAACCAGTTGTTGAATCTCCTGCTGAAAGAAGTCACCGATTTTGGAAGCAAGGAACTGGGTTACTGTTCGTCGCACGTCATCCTCATTTTGCAGTGTTTCCCCGGAAAGGCGGTTTTGCAGGCTGTGAAAAAGACAGTAGTCTCTTCGTGCAAGATCTAGTGAAAACGCCGGGTGGGGAAGTTTCTCCCAGCCACATTCCTCGATCTTAGCACAGGTCTTTCTTGCCGTGTGTAGGCGCGCGTTATCAGCGTGGATGAGCACACCCTTGCGATTAGCTAGAGCAGGACGTTTCCCCGACAGTTCGTAGGCGTTCAAGCTACAAACAGTAAATATCTGCATTGATGGTCTGGTTGCGTGGCGAGAGCTCAAAATAAATTATTTCCCACCACGGATTTCCCACCAAACACTCAACATAACTTTGCAGGGGTGAAGATCCTGTTTTGGCTTAGTTCGTGCCCTTTAGATACCCACTGCCTTTTGCGTGTAATGTTATGGTGTAGAACCCACTTTTCATCCCCTGTCATCATTCTGTCCAGAAATGACTCACGTCTGTGACAGATGAGCAGGGAACTGTAGATGTTAACTCGCTGCTGCTTCTGTTGAGGCGTTAACTCATGGGGTACCCATTTCCCGAGTTTGGACACATACCTAAGGTCCTGCAGATGGCGACGAACGGTCGAATTGTGACAAGGAGTTTGCTCGTCAGTTCTTCAGCAGTTTGAATTTGATTTGCCTCCACCACTGCTCGCAGGGCATCGTTGTTTAGATCTCCCTTCTCGTGGCTTATCGGTGAGGCTGGTGTCCACAGATCGAAACCTCTGGCACTTTCGCACATCCACAGCACCATGACCAAATACGGCATTGATGTTTCGTGCCGTTGCGCTGGCTGGATGTGCCTGGTGAAATTCATACAGCATGATATGTGGTGCCGTATGTGGTCCTCTGACACTGCCATGATCAAACACAAGCCATTCTTCAAGAAATGTGGAGTAGACCGTTCTCCTCTACACACTGCTGCACAATAAAGTGCCCTATATGACTCAGCTATGGCACATACCGTCTACTTATCTATTTGCTCGTCAGATGGCGTCATTGCAGCGGTCATCGCACATACATTACTTAGGGGATAACCCGGTAGTATAAAAGTATTAGGTATAAAGGTTATGGTGTCAACCGATTCAAAACGATCCATGAAATCGAGGTCACTAAACACAAATCTGAAATCAGTTTCTCTCTACGCTATCTTGCGTTATAATCTGAGTGTATCTTTAAGAAAATATTTTGTAGTTTTACCAGATCGAAACTAACAAAATAATTGAGATGACTGAACCTCGCTAACGAGTGTTTTACAGACTGAATGCATATAGTACATAATAAGGGGATGTAGTAATAATATTCTAAACATGGCCGGGCAAATCAAGGCCTTCTGAACCGAAATTTGAAGTAAGTTTCTCTATTTGCTTCTGTTTAGGAGCTACTGACATTTATAACGGTAGGTTTTGGCATTGTGCAACAAAGGACAGCACAACCACAAAGCAAATGATATTGCGAAAATCATAATCGAACCGCTGAAAAATTGAACTGTAAATGATCACAGTTTTGCCTGCACAAGCTTCAACTTGTGTTCATCACTCAACTGTCTTGGGACTCACCTGACGCAGAGATAGTAATTTCAGAACCTCTAGCAGAACTTAATCACAAAATGTAACACTAATGTTCACCGTGTTAATAACAGTAGTCACAGAAAATCACCTATCCTTGCGTTCATACGAGCAACCTTTTCATCAGTAACGGTGCAATTTCTTAGTGGGCCGGCCATGATTTTCTTACTGTCCTTTATTTTGCGCTTGTCCTGCCATCTTTTATAAGCTGGTCAATAGATGTAGTTTCATGGTCTAGTATCTTAAGGTTATACCCTTACTTATTGAAATGCCCTCGTATTTGTGCATGACTTATTTCGCTCCATCTTAGTCTATCCGTATGCGTGATAATATTTAAATATCGATATATGGGCTTAGCAAGTTAGTAAAACACGATTAGATATCTCTTCTACACTCTATACTTACTTCATTGGTATGTAGCTAGACTAACTTGACTTTCTCTGTGTACGAGAGTCTGCTAAACCAAGGGCCTATATAATTTGCCGCACTAAGAATTCGAGTGTGGCCCGCATGAATATAGGTCATTTTCACCTAAAAACATATCAATACTGGGAATTTTATCTCCATTTTGCATTTTCATCAAGAATAAAATTAAATCGTTAGCAGGAGAAACTTCGTGAATGTTTCTTTATTGTTTAAGCACGTGTTTCTGACATTGTTTGGAAAATGTTATTTATCATTTATCGATAATTTACTCGTCTCCCTCCATTTCTGTTCATTTACGTCAAACTTTCGAAGATCAGGTGATGTTTGCTGAAGGTGACTTTATCGCCATCTCTACGGCACGGGGTAATAACATCACGTAGGAGGACGGAAGGATGGTATTGAGGAGTTTTCCAACGGAAGTTTTTGTTCTTCCAACTAAAAAGAATATACAGTTGACTATGACATTGATAGATGGATGTACAGTGACACTTTCCACCCTACCCCGCCGCCTCAAAATAAACGTTGACCTTGTTTGTCACCAGTGTTTTCTGTTGTTCGTGTTTTTTTTTTTGTTGTTGTAAAGACATGTTTTTTTTTTAATGTTTGTGGATAACCTTCCTATCTGATGGAAACATAAGAAATGAGAATATGATGGATGGGTTCTACATATAAATGCATTAACTATATATCCATCAGATGTAAACAAGATTTATGATCTAGAGTATCTTAGAAGACAAACAGGGGCGTAGAAACAGACGACGCAGGAAATCATCTTGTTCCCGCCCCCAGCCTCCATGTTCGTTTTGATGAAATAAACTTGTAATATCACTTTTAAGGTTTCTTTTTCGGAATTGTTTTCTTGCTTTTAAAGAATTTGCAACGTCACTGAAGACAAAATAAGGGATACAAGTAATCTACAGAGCTGTACATCATGCGCAGTGATTCTACCAGACCCTCCCCCTGTGGGGATGTCATCCCCCAAACTTTTAAGAGCACCCCCAAATTTAAAAAAATCAAAAATCGATAGAAACAGTTACGCCCTCCCAATTTTGACTTTACACTCCTTCAATTGAAAATCCTGGCGGTTTATTAAGATTTCTAGAATTTATTCTACATGGCTATTAACATCTTGTAAGTAATGGAGAAGAAATATTCATGAGCGAAGATGGCATTGTTAAGTTAGGAGATGGGTCCTCCTCAGTCCTAACTGCCTTCTCCGAAAATTAATTGAATTGTGTTACGTGAAGAGTTGAATAGGTATATCAGTCCCGGCCGGGAAACATCAAATACTTGTATATTAATTATTTTTGTATGATATTTTGTATTATGAATATCTGTATGTTTATTTTATTTAGAAATACTTTTCAGCAAAGCCTCAAAACGAAGCAGTCACTTGAAAGCAGCAGGCAAGGCGGACCACCACTGTATATTTTGTTGTTGTTTGAAAAGTTGTATTTTTCTATGGTTTAGTATAGCGGCAAGTCTTTGCTTTTTCCTCTCCTCTGACTTGTAGCTGGGGAAACAGAGGGCTAACTTTCTCTTGAAACCTTGTAGGAAGGAGGGAGGTTTGACCGCAAAATATTATAAGCCTATATTATATCAAGGGGCGGGGAACCCAATTTAGCAGTCTTACGTGAACCGTCAAGCGAGACGTATCCATCGTTGCAGGAGGTAGGCAACGATGCAGCTGGAAGCAGCGATTCTTCCTAAGGTATCTATATAGCTGTACATATGAGGAGTTCACTTGATCATACCCCGAGACGAAATAATTACTTGCTTCAAAATTTGCATAAATGATTGTGTGTGTAAAAGAAATTCAACCTCGGTAATAATATGTACATGCGATTTGTGAAATAGCTTACCTGATTGCAACTATAATTTTACATTGAATTTAAGATGATGTGGGTGGTTATTTCGATAAATTAATTTTGAGATTTTTATTCAAGATTAGGACACTATCCAGCCTATTGCCACCCGGAACTGTGCATTGCTTGTAAATGAAATCAAAAATTCCCAAAGCCCGTATTGAATTTGTAAATCACAGATTATCCATTGTTGATGGTCTGTGGCGGGAATAGATTTAAATGCATTCTCTCCTCTGTCCCAGGGAACGTGCAGCGAAGTGCGAATTAATGTGAATCAGGGTGGAATTAATAAACAAGAAATTTTTAAGGGTTGAGCACACGCCTGACTACTGCTGTCTGGTGTTGTGCGTTGAGATTTAGTAGGAGTAAATCCCCAAGTCAACCTATTAATGATTGCTACTCAAATCGTCTACTGCCGACGGTTTGTGAGGGGTAGTTAAACTTTGATGCCCACCACTGTCTCAGGGAGAAGAAACTGAGAGGAAGTAAAGTGAATCATTATTTAAAGAATTAAGAGTGTATTTAGCCAGAGAGAATGTTGAATTTGGAAATGATAGCAAGAGTAAATAGTCTCGCTTTCTGTCTGCGCACACCAAAAGAATTCTAGTAGCCCCAGGCGAAGTATGTGAACAGGGCGACCACCAAACTGGTGTAGGCAGCCTGAGAGAGAGAGAGAGAGAGAGAGAGAGAGAGAGAGAGAGAGGCGGAAATTCAGTCAATTCTCAGTTAGGCCCCCAGAAGACTATTACCGTCTTTGGATATTAGATTTTAAACCAGAAACTATTGCCGTTTCTGAATTCGAGCAGGGACCTACTGCCGGTCTCTGGATAGACGACTTTCAAGTGCGACTATTGCCGTTGCACACGGATTTGGGGGGGCGGGAGGAACGATTGTATATTTGGGGGGCTCAGATACAAATTTGGGCATTGGTACATTTTTTTTACAGAAGTAAGATTTTACGGCATATGGTGAATTGGGGAAACAAGTTTTGGGGGGCTATCTAAACTATGATTCAAGGGCAATTATTACTGCCTATTATCATTTTTTTACTCGTTACATTTACTTGGAGGAAACTGAGTTTTTCGAAACACCTATAAACTATATCAATTTACCCCACCCCGTGGCAGATTGGTACTCGCTAGGGGAGGATTGGTACGTGCATATTAAAACACCACACATACCTGTTTGTAATGAAGATAACATCAATAGGCCTATATATATATATATTCCTTGAAATATTTTTAAATATAAAATCTACTAAACTTCAAACTAAATTTACCTAACAATAGATTGAGAGAACTATAATAGCAAAAATGTTGTTATAAAGACATATTTTATAGTAAAAATGAAAAGAAATGTAAGGCTCTATAGTAACTCAAAAGATTTAGATCAGCCTGTTACACAAAAACATAAATTTCAAAGCTTGCTTCTGTTCTCATCAAATTTAAAAATTCCTCAAGTTTTTTAAGATATAGAAACAAATTCAAATGCCTATGCTTGTATTCTCATTAAAATTTCAAAGTGTCTCAAGCTTTCTAAAAAAAATATTAAAACATAAATTCCAATGCTTGCTACTGTTCTCATGAAACTTAAAAGTTCCTCAAACGTTTTACAAAAATAAAAATAATCCCATGCTTGCTACTGTTCTAATTCAAATTTAACAGTTCCATAAGCTTTTTACAAAGACAAAAACGCAATATAAATTGTATTCTGTTCCTAACGGGAAGGAGAAAAAAATACCCTCGTAAACTCAATGGTTTACGTTTTACAAAATCTTAAAATCTGTCATAACCTAACTACTAACTGGAAAAGATCGAATTGTTTTGGTTCGAGTGGTGCCCCTTGTCTCCAGAGGTGGAGGAAGCTTGGCTACTATCTCTTGCCTCTGCACAATACTTTGATCTTCATTCGTTGGGAATGTGAATTTGAATGCACTATCATTTCGACGAAGAAGATATGACTTCATAAGAGGAACCTTCTAAATTTTCAATTTTTCGAACATAATGAAGAATGTACTTTTTGGTTACGAATCGCACTAAAATGAAGTCAATGATGCTCAATTGGTCTTCACCACAGAGGAAATCTAGGCCTGCGTTGCTGAATTCACTGTTAGATTCTGAAGATATAGAGAAGGAATCATCTTCAGAATCTGAGTCAAATTCATAAGATTTGGGGTTATTGCGACCAAGATGTAAGACCTGGAAGTCTACTTATCTTCTTTTGCACATTTTAGGATCTACGTTGTTTTAATTCCGAGACCCTTAACTTTTCTGGGGTGTTTGTGTATATTCGTGATTTACCAGGTGATCTCCTCTGCTTTGTTTCCCTTGCACCAGCTTCGGAGTATGGCCTTATGTCTTCCGGAGAAATTGGGGGAGAGGGTGTCAATCCAAAATATTCCAAAGCTTTGGTGTTATTGGTAACTTCCGTAGGGACTGTTACAGCATTATCATGCTGTGGTGAACTTCTAGGTGTAGAAGGATCTTCAGTTTCCACAGCAGATGTCTGAGTTTTTCCCACACGTAGATTGGTAGCCAATAATCACAAAAAGTCTTCACCAGTTTTCATGTCTATTAGGGGGTCAAATACCTGGTTTAGAAAATCCACTCTGTATGACTTTGGGTACGAACACTGAAAAATAAGCTTTTGCGGCTATAGCAGGAGTGTTGTAGATAGTTATTGCTTTACCGGGATTCATCGAAAGCCAATCATGAAAGGTAATAGAAAGCTTAAATTTAAAAGACCCAAACACAGAAACGTCCAAGGGTTGCAGTCTATGCGACGTGTGCGGCGGGAAGGACAAAAGAACTATTTCTTTCGCACGACAAAAGTCAATGGCTTCAATTGTGATATGAGATTCGTGGCTGTCCAACAATAGTAAAAGGGGATTCTCAACAGAAGGTGAAAAGTGTTTCTTAACGTGTAAAAAGTTCACCAGTCATCCATCCTGATTTCGATGCCAGACCAAGAGATCCTTCTGGTGATCCAGTTATAAACGTTTCCTTATACCTAAGTCTAGGAAATACAAACACGGGCGGAGCACTGTTTCGTACTGCGGAAACGATCTCTACAAATGTCACTAGCTCTCATTTCTCTGCAGAGACAATCTTCCAAAATTGTCGACTCCCCTTTTCGGAAATTAGTTTAGGACTTCTCAGCACGGTTGTTATACCAGTTTCGTCGACGTTGATAATCCGTTCTGGCCCTAATCCGTACTTCCTTACAAGAGAAACATAATTGTCAAAGAACTCAGTAACGTTTTCTCGGTTGAACGATGACGCTCTTCTGATACTCCGGTTTCCAAACAGTGATCGAATTGTGTCTGATAATAAATCCTTTCATCCAGTCCAGTCCAGCTTCTTTCTTCACGCCGCCAATATTTTGGATATTTACAACCAGGTAGTCTTGTAGCGTACTCATACGCGAGGGTTCTTATAGTCGTTTGTAATTTAATTCCGTAGTGCATTTTAGAACATTTTATTAGGTATTCTTCTAACTGGTGTTCTTGGTTTTCCGTAAACACTTGTTGTGAAGAAGTGTATTTTGATATTCATCCTCTTGACCAGAGTCGTTGTCACCCAGTGTTGCGTTTGTATTCCTTAATTCATCCATCATTTTCTTCACACGATGTTGGAGTGTAGATTTTTTCAGATCATAAAACTGGGCTGCTCCACGGAAACTTCTTTTCTTCAGAATAATGTCTTTAACAGCATCTTTTTTTTTTATTATTTCCTTTCATCGATACTGGTCCTGTTTGCTTTCCGTTTGTAAGTTCGCACCATGATCACAACCTGTAAGTACAAATAAAAAAAATATTGTTTAGTTCTTCGCTTTTAGGGCACAATATATATTTTTTTTCACCATTTTCGTGCTATTTACAGTTAAATTATGACGCCTCAAAGTTATTTATATCATTGCTGGAAACTCAAACTATTTGAAGCGTCGAAAACATAGTGCCAAAACATGTTAAACGGGACATTCTTCTTCCTACAACTCTTTTAAGTTTCTGGACAATCTACATATTTTTTTAAGTTCAGCGACATTGCCTACTAACTTATGATAGTTTGCTAAAATGCGCAAAACACGCTTTCCACAACACACCTTCTCGTCACAGAAATTACGCAAACAATACGCTGGCCATGTACAAATATATATTTTAGGTTCATTTTGTTAATAATATGCCTATTGGAATAACTCGCATGTTGGGACTTTAGGAAAATAGTGTTCATATTTTTCAGATCATCGCTCCTAGAATAGGCCTTCGCTCTATAGGCCTATCTTGTTGCCATTGTGCCTGACGAACTATTAACATTTTCAGTAGGCTACATATTGTACATCTTAATTTTATTTACACTTTGGAGACAAAATACCATCAAACAATTATTTTGGTTAATTTATTTTGATGCTTTGACTACAAAAATCGGAATTCCATACAAGAGAAAGCCTATATTATTAGTACTTTTGTGTATTTTCCGTTGATAACATATAACACGGTGGCACAGGGGTAATGCTGAAAGAGTAGCCTACCTCCATAATAACCCAAGGGAAGGGGGTAGATTGGTACAGAGCAGTGGGGCACATTAGACCGTACCAAACAGCCCCGCATGCATTTGTACTAATGTGCCCCAACCACATTTTGGAATGAACAATTTCTATAAGTGAAAAAATGGTACTCGCAGGGTACTTCAATGTAACTGAAATTATTTGTAAAGGATTATGCTTTCATTCTACATACATAGGTTTTCCAGTTTCAACAACCCGGTGCATAGTGCAAACAGAATCTTACAGAAACGAAGTGAAAACTTACTTTTGCTCTCCGAAATCGTTTTGTTTCACACAAAGACATGCATGCTGCCTACATCCATTAATTATACCTCACGATGTTCGTTTAATCACCAATGTTGCCAACACCAAACTCTCGTCCTGTTACCGCTCCACTGTGAAAAAATATCAACGTCGTACCAATGTGCCCCGTGCACCAATGCCCCCCCCCCCCCCTTCCCTAACGATAAGAGTGATATATGCAGCAAAGATTTAAATGTGTTTTTGTTTGAACTCTGGTAAGGATTTTAGCACTACCCTGTTCTACTTCAAGATATCCGTTAGGTATATATATTTATGTGTGTTGTTGGGTTGCATAAGTACAAAGAGTACAAGAGGCTGAGTAAATGCTTCAGGGAAGAAATATTTATTAAATTACAGGAGATTAGCTGGCGTCGGTGTTGCGCTAACCCAGAAGCGTACCGAGATTCTCTCCAGAGGACAGGTTTGGCGAGGGAAGACATCTTTGGATCTTTGAATTTTAGTTTCCCAGAAAGTTAGCAGGTGTTTTTCTCTTGTACGAATGAGTAATATTAAATCGCTATAATCCACAGACACGACACAACACTTAAAACAGTTAATTATCTTTCATATGAGCCTGGCCATCCTTGTGGAGAAAGGTAATCAATTGGTATAACCAAGCTTCAGCCTAGAATAGAAACACATTTCAAAATCAAGATAGCGAAAGCATTTCCTGTTCTTAATTGCCGTTTCTAGCATTCTTTTTATTTATTTTTTTAAAAAGAAGAAAAGTATTTAAAAATTTAAAAGCAATTTGGCTACCATTCCATTTGACTATAAAATCACACAGAAGAGTTTGGAAACCTGGAAATGTCAGCGTGTCAGGAAAAAGTGTTACCAAGTCATATATCTTCTAATGCCGTCCAGTTTAATGAAGATTCCTAAATTCTTTCTCATTTATCAATTTCTCTTTTTCTTCTCGAAACATACTCTTTCACCACTACAGCTGTCCATTAACTGTTGCCAAATTTTCTCGTGTTTACCAACAATCCGGAAATAGAGAAAAGGGCAATCATCACCCTTACCCAATGCCCCGTTAAAGTGGTGTATAAGCTGTCATCTGGAGTCTGCTTCCTGTTGGCACTTGAGACAATTTATTTTGAACCTATTTCATTCACCACGTGATATACAGAGTCTAGTATCTTGCAATAGCATCCACAGATTACAGAAGCGATTCCCCTGCTGACCCTCTTCTGGAAAATGTTGTTTTCCTGTTTTATAGTGTCTGGGTGTGGTGTGAGAGATAAATCCGTGTATCAACAAGGAAGTTATGCGCTTTGACTCTGTCTGTTCGGTTGAATCGTCTTCAGAGATTAAGAATCTAGGAAATGCATCTACTGAATAGGATTTCCTGAAATATTTTTACGAGTTACTCTTATCATTTTATTATTTTTTGTCAAAAAAGGGAGAGGGGGGGGGGGAAGGGTGGACAAACGGCACGAAAACTTTAATTGGACACTTGGAAGTGGATGCGACAAGATACTCATAAACTCTTCGTTCCCAAAAATGGTCTCGATTACAGAAGATATGGCGATCTTTCGTGTGGTGTACATTTTTGAAATATACAGATGTGATCCTTTGATTATACGCTAATTTAATAATTTATCAAATCAGGAGATATTAACGTTAATTAAAGTAGTATTTGTTAAACGAATTAACTTTATTAAACAATAAATTAAATTATTAAGATGTCGTTAATTAATTATTTATATGTTAGATCAACAGTTAATATATCTTTGGAATTAAAAATAAGAGCAGATTTCACTGCAAGACGAAAAGTCAGGATGATGGGCAGCCTGATTCATCTGTAAAAGGCATAACATTATAAGTTTAAATTTGCAATATCTCTACCATATTTATATTTAAAAGAGAAGTACCGAGCCGCTGTAGCTCAGTGGTAGAGCGTTGGCGTAGCATTCAGGAGGTCGTGGGCTCGATCCCAGCGGCCAACCATCCTCACTGAGTTTTTTCCAGGGTTTTTCCTCAGTCACACCAGACGAATGCCGGGATGATACCTTCAACATAGGCCCTTGTCGATACCTTCCCGAATTCTTTGCCCTCCCCTATCCCAACCTGAGCCTTAGATGACTAAAGGCCTTAAATAAAAAAAATCAAATTCCAAAGGGAAGGGAATTTTATTTGTCCCGGAAAATCCGAGACCGTACTGGAATTGAGATCTGCGTCCCGAAAATTATTCTCGGGACGCCTAAATGTCCCGGTTATGAGCGAAGGAAAAAGGAAGGAACAATTATTGTTTCCATTCTTTTATACTATTATATTTACTTCAATTTGTTAGCACAGCACCTCAAAAACGTTTTTCTTTTGTTTTGTTTTTAAACTTGAAAACTTGAATCCATAGAACATGGATTTAATTAAGTTCACGACTCAACTACCTTCATATTGAAGGAAAGATCTCTTTCAATGGAACAGACACAAAGCGTTTTATTACTCAACTGTTATGGTTGTTTGTATTACCCTTTGTTTCCATCTGTATCTTGTTTCAGAGTTATTTGAGCCACTGTCTGAATTTCTTGGTAGTTTTCCTCTTATCATAACAAGCCAAGAAGAAATATATACTTTGTTTACTAAAACGGAACACACAGCATTGAGAAATCCTTAAAATATAAACTTAAGAGGTACAAAAGAATATTATATTTTGCACTATTGACTGATTTGTTTCTTTACTTTTTCTTCCTTTTGCGCAACAATGACTATGTCTTTCCATTGCTCCTCGATCAGGGAATATTTTTCCTTGCTCCTTCGACCAGTATTCCCACGCGCGGACCCAGGATGATGAGAACGGAACAAGGATAATGTGAGATTTCATTTTTTTATAACAACAGACATAATTATGACAATAGAGAAAAACTACCTTACTTGGATTGTTTTGAAGTTTCAATATACCACACATATAATGTAAATCAAGTAAGTTAATTATATTACTTTTTTTTTTCATTTTACACATTTGAAAGATTTTTCGTAAAGCAGTAACGTCTCGGATTTTCTACTTCTTAAAAATAAGCAACCCTAGTGTAGATATACTAAATGTCGGAAAGTCCGGTCCCACCCAGAATAACTCTAGAAAAATAATTAAACTTTGAAAATGGGAATTTCATTTATAATGGTATATAAAATGGCCTATCAACAGGGATGTCCTTTCTATAGATGGTACACCTAAGATGGCTCAAGGCACGATAAACCTTTTCCTTTCAAAATGCCAAGAAGATTAAATGATACTTAACATATTAATTTTTTAGTTCCGTACCAACGCTGGGTCCAAAGTAACTTCATGGTAAACTATTACAGACTGAGATATTGCGTCTGAATAATTGGAAGTCCTAAGAGAACCTGGTATGTAGACCTTTGGAGGTTTGAGAAAGTAACTTTTTCGGTGGCCTAGTAATAGAGAAATATGATGAAGGCACCACCATCAAACCTTAAAATTGGAAACTTGAAGTGATATATCCTCGAACACCCTAAAAAGAAATACCAGTTAAGATCGGATCTTCTATTAATTTCTACGTCATTATAAAATTATATATAAATCTGTAATAATTTACCATTAATTTATCTTCAGTTCAGCTCTTGCCAACATGTACGCAAAAGATTAACATTTAATATGCAACATATTATACATATATCAATAAGCTCCCATTTAATCTTACTTGTAATTTTAAGAAAATATACGTGTGTGTGAAGATGACGAGGAAGGATATATTCTTTTGTTTTAAACATTCACAATTGTCGTCTGTACGTCGTAACCGAATAACATTTATGTAATTTCCACATTTCCTGTGCCTTTAGGAACATTTTGTATACTTTATGTGATTATCACCTCTCAATTTTCATTTTAAATTCGAAACTGATATTTCGTCAAAGTGTATATCAGAAATTCGAAGAACAATAGAATTGCACTATATTCCAGATAGACTTTAATAGATTTTGTAGTTGGAGAACAATCTCTTGTCTTGACTTCTGTAATATAAAAGCATTTCGGAAGCGACTTTCGAAGAACCCAGTATTGACCTCCCAAATTCCGCAATATCGAAATATTCCGAAATTAAATTTTCGACATACCAAAACATTGCGGGGCTGAGTTCTTAGATTTTAGAATACCAAAACTTTCAAAACTTGAGTTTCCTAAATTCGGAAGTATTCAAAAATTGGGTTTCTTGAGATTCCGAAGCATTTCACAATTGAATGGCTGAGATTTCGAAATTCTAAAGGATGCTGGAATGAATTTATCCGAGATTTCGTTTTTTTTATCTCTCGGAAAATTCGGTAATCGCGGGCATTCTAAAGTAATATCAGATAGTCGACCTTATCTAGTGTGTGAATGTATGTATAAAGGTAACCAACCGACTATGTAGGTGCTTTGGTAGTCTCAAATAATAATGGACACTAGGAATCGGATCTGTTTCTGGACAATACTGGAACCGGATCCAGGAACGGAGTACCTGTAGCAGGATCTTGGAACCGGGTATTTGGATTCGGATCTTGGAATCGAGGATACGGACCTTGGAACACAGGATACGGATCTGGATCTCGGAACCGGGTACCCGCATCCAGATCCTTGAACCGGATACTTGGTTCCCTCAGAATCCGGTTCTTGATTCCTTCAGGATCCGCTTCCACCTACTTCTAGTCTCAGACACATAGTGTATTATCACTAAAACTCGAAACCTCCTATCAATAATTGATTGGAAAACAGGATATTGTACAGCTGGTCGGAATCTCACAGTTTCACACTGAATGATCCAGCAAGAGTTCTGAACTTTCTAACAGGAAGAACATTTTCTCTTCCCGCTCTTTCCCTTTTCATCTCTTGGGATTTGGCGGGAATCCAACGTCCTTGTACTCTATCCTAAGTATGTTAAGATTCACAGCTTTTTCTTCCAATGTAACTGCAGTGAGAGGAAGAGCTTGAACGAATTCAAGATGAAGAGGAAAAAAATCAGTCTTCCCATTGCGGAAGAACCGCAGCGCTATCTCATGACTGCAGATGCGGAGAAGTTTTCACATGTTTTTCTTCCCTTTGTTAGGCGGCCAAAGAAGAAGAGTAAATATCATTCATGAATATCTAACAATGAACGAATTCAATCTGCATGAACCAAGGCTAAGGAGATATACGAGATGTTACATATTTGACCTTGAACGATATAAACAACGAATACATTAAAAAAAAGTATGGAATCACTTTCAAGAACATTTTTTTTTTTGGCAACTGAACTTTGCAAAGCAGGACAAATGTGTTGTTACAAGATCTGAGTTTAGGTTTAGGTTAGCTATTTATGGCCTTCAGGCTTCCTTGTCTCAGGTCGCTGAATTTCATATAAGGAGAATATTCTTGGGTCGCCTCAATTCGCCTAACCAGTTATCTCATCAAATTATGACGGATAAATGATAAGATATGACGTGTCCGCCATTTTAGGCGAATTAAGAATCCTTAATTCGCCTAATACTCAATTGGCCTAAAATGGTGGAGAGTTAGAAAAAAAATCGCGCGCACAAAATAGAAGGGAAATTAAGTAAGAAAATTCCCAACTCTGTGTAGAAGTTGAATTCCTTTAAAATTCATTTTGAAAACAACCATCCTAAGTGTCTAGAAGGAGTTTTTGAGGTTCCTGAGTAGATTGGTTTGAGGTACTAAATTTATTTAAAAATTATGCTTGTTTGAAGTTTTGTTTTAACATCCAAATCTTTCGGAAATGTGCATTTTTTTTTCTTTTCTTTAACATTTGTACTTTCGGAACCTTAACATCAGAAATGTACTTTTTGGAATCGCTACGTTTGTTTGTTTGCTTGCTTTAGTTTAACGTCCTGTGTCAACACCAGGACGGTACCTACTCTTTAAAGTGGGATCCGAACCACTACTCGGGTTTGTATCCGAGGCTTTACGCTCCCAGCGGGGTTTGAACCCGCGATTATGCGCGCAGAAATTTATTGTACTATTTACTTTAACAACATTTATTTCCTTTACAGGTGTTCGGAATACTCACGAACCTACAGAATTTGTGCAACAGTTCTACTGCTTTTCTGGACGGCACTTTCAAATGTGTCCCTTCACTGTTTGAACAGCTGTACACTATTCACGGAACATACATGGGGCAAACATTTCCACTTTTATATTGTTTGCTTGCTAGTAAGTCCCAAGATACTTACGTCAGGTTGTTTACCCTGATTAATCAAAAAGCAGAAGCAAATTATATGAACTTTATGGTACAGAACATTCTTCTGGACTTCGAGAAAGCAGCCATGAACGCGATCGCCGTATGTTTTCCTAGTGTTACAGTTCGTGGGTGCTTCCTCCACTTGTCACAATACATCTGGAGGAAGGTTTGGGATTATCGTGCTTATACACAGAAGATGAAGAAGTTCGTAAGTGGATACGCCGCTCAGCAGCTCTGGCCCTTGTTCCTCTGGATGGTGTGAGCGAAGCATACGTTTATGTCCAAGAAAACGCACCAGAAGTACAGCAAAAAGACGCCTTTCATGATTATATGGAGGATACCTGGTTGTATGACTGTGATGCTTTGTTTCCCCCGTAAGTAATTTGTAATATTTTCGTTGGAAAAATGTTTTGACAATTGTGTTGGTTATTTTCGTTTTGCATGTAGAGTGTATTAATATTAGAGGTACTTTTCATTTGAACATGATAGTATTTGCAATGACAATTGATCTTATAATGCAATCATTTTACAAAATTATTTTTACCGTTGCATTTGAATAAAAAGATCTGACAAGTGGGTAACTTCACTAAGGAAATGTTTAAATACTTTCAATTTCAACAATTTATTTCAATGTTTCAGTACTTTTTGATGCTATTTGGTATTAAGATGCTCGCTTTTGTTTCTAGAGTGATTTGGGATCACTACGAAAATGCAGAAGACAGAACTACCAACAAGGTGGAGGGATGGCATTTCAAATGGAACAGACGATTCTCCAGGCATCATCCAAACATATTTATCTTCATTAAACAAATGAAACAAGAGAAAGCGAAGAACGAGACCATCATGAAGATGTTCGAATTAGACCACCAGGGAGTAGCTCGGAAAAAGAAGTGGAAACGAGTGAATCATCGACGACTTGGTGTCTTAAAAAAGCCGACTCAGAAATGGTGAAATAGGTATATTTTCATATTTGGATGCGGTGTCATATTGTATCCATCTATAGAAGGTTAGATTTGCTGGATACTTAATTTACTGGTGGAATTGACTTCAGAATTCAATTTATATAAAGTTATGGTAAATAAAAGTAGACTTAATTAAAAAAGAATTAATAGCTTTCTCATTTTCGTTTTCTGGTGTCAACTGAAAAGTTTCGTTTTCTCTAGATAAAAACCAGGGAATACAATCAAATACAAATTTCCCTCCAATTTTGAGTGTGCGATTTTTCTAACTGTTCACCATTTTAGGCGAATTGAGTATTAGGCGAATTAGGAATCCTTAATTCGCCTAAAATGGCGGACTCATATCTTGTCATTTATCTGACATAATTTGATGAGATAATTGGTTAGGTGAATTGAGAATTAGGCCCCTACTTCGAATATTCTTGCTGTTTCGATCCTCTAAATTTCCTCTTCGGAGATTTCAGGCGCGTTGAAAGTATTTCCGTGAATTAAATTTGTGATAAGTTGACATATAAACCCTTCTCCTCTTTCTCCTTTATAAATAATACTCTTACATTTCCTGTTTCTTCTTCTTCTCCCGCTACTATTACTACTGCTATAACTATAACTCCTACTTTTCTGCTCCTCTTCCTTCTACCACTCCTACTATTGGTATTCTTCCTACTCTTCATGTGTTTACTACACCACTATTTCTTTCCCTTCTATTACTTCTCTTCCTGCCCCTCGTAGTGCAATTAGCTTAATCCTTACGCCTTTCTTCATCCTATAGTTATTATATTACTCCAACTCCTCTTTCTATTACTCCCATTTCTTCTGTTTTCCTTCTGCTCTGTCTCTTCTTGCTGTCATTACCCTACACATACTTCTTCACTTTGTACTCACTATTTGAACGAATACAATTCCTCCTCCCGCTTCTATTAGGCTTACCTCTATTTCTTCTCTTCGTGCTCCCAGTATACTACTCCAACATATCCTCTTTCTGTTCTATTACCACAAATATAACTATTCCTCTTCTTTCTCCTGCTACTCCTAATGCTTCCCTTGCTGCTCAACTAGTAGTACTACTATTACTATATATATCCTTGACCTCCTGCTCCTACTCTACATGTACTCCTCTTCCTTCTCATACCCTTACTATTACACCCACTTCCTTTTAATAAAATCATAAAATTATTTGCTCATCAAGCAGAAGGCAGATCATACTTTGTTTCGGCATCTACTTCATTCAACTGGCAGTGTTAGTAAAATAAATTTTCGTTCTTACATAAAGAAGTAAAGGAAAATTTGACAAAACGGGGAGACCAGATAGAACGCGGAGGTGTGCCCGCCTGCTCAGACTGATGATGCCATCAACCAGATGAGAGTTGAATTTTCTACTGGATGAACCACAAATGCAGTTTCGTCAGTTGGAGCGGTGGTTTCATGAATACCGTACCTTCGATTTTTTGTTTGTTTGTGTAAATATGATTTGTCTATTCTTTGATTTCTTTTAACATCACGTTTGTTGCTCGTTTGTGGATTTGTTAAACTTGGAGTACTAAACTAAATATAAGTACTTCATCTTATTTAATGGTTATTTAGATGTAATATAGTGGTAGTTTATTTGACCATGTGAAACTTGCTGAGCAGAGTCATCTTAAAACTTAGGCAGTTGGACAAAACGAGGAAATAAGCTGTTGGACAAAATGGAGAGATAAGCTGCTGGATAAAATGGGGCTCGCTATTCGTATCAAGATGCTAAGTAGGTATTTCCAGAATCAATTAAAACTGTTTTACATAACGATAAAAAGAGTAATTGTTTTGAAAATATTCAAAATTATTTTGCAATTCTTGTATAACTTATTGCCGGCCGGGATAGCGAGCAGTCTGCGGCGGTAGGCCAACGGCTCGAAGGTCCCGGGTTCGAGTCCCGGCAGGTACATGGATGTGGATTTTAACAGCTAAAGGGCGAATCGTGACGGACCGAAGTCCAAAGTTGCTAGATTGGCCCATATAAAAATAAAGTTTACATAGTTTTTGTATAACTTATCAAAACAGAAATCACATTTTTCATCTATCTTTTACGATCGTTTGTTCATTGAAACGTTATCTTCCAATATGGATTCTCCTGGGGTAAAATATTCCGGAGGTAAACTAGTCCCTCACTCGGATCTCCGGGCTGGGACTGCTTCAGGGGGCTCTATGAACAGGATTAAGAAAGACCTTAGAATAGAAACGTGGAACGTACGAACATTATACCAAACGGGAGCTCTTCAGGTGGCGGTACGCGAGACCGAAAAGTACGAGCTAGACATATTAGCGATACAAGAAGTTCGGTGGGAGGGTCAAGATAGCATCCCACAGGGCAAGTACACTTTCTACTACAGGGGAACACAGTCTCACGATTTCGGAACAGGGTTCCTCATTAAGAATAGTATCCTTCAGGCGGTTCAGAATATAGAGTTCGTAAACGAAAGACTATCGTACGTTACGATACGTACTCGATGGGGTAACACGGTTTTATTAAACGTCTATGCTCCGACCAAGATAGCTAATGATAACGACAAAGATATATTCTACGATGAGCTAGAAAGGTTGTTTGACCGATTACCGAAGTATAATTCGAAAATTGTGTTGGGTGATTTCAATGCAAAGGTAGGGAGGGAAAAAAATATAGACCTACTATAGGCAAATACAGTCTTCACGAAAAGACCAACAACAATGGAGAAAGACTGATAACTTTCGAAAAACTTACTGGTAAAGAGCACGTACTTTGAACACAAAGACATACACAAATACACATGGGTATCTCCGGACGGCAAAACTCTCAACCAGATCGATCACGTATTAGTAGACAGACGAAGACACACCAACATAATGGACGTTAGGTCGTACAGAGGAGCTGAAGGTGACACCGACCATCAATTAGTGATCACAAAAGTAAGGGAAAAGTTATGCATCACGAACAGAGAAAGCAAGGGATCAAAACAACTGAAATTCGAAGTGAAACTATTAAATAATCCGAGCATAAGAGCAGATTACCAACTCGAACTCTCAAATAGGTTCGAAATCTTAGCCGACTCGAGTAATAATAATGATGATAATAATGAAATTGATGTAAGTAAGATGTGGGAGGCAATTCGTGAAACAATTAAGAGCGCAGCGATGGAACGCGTAGGTGAAAAGAAACAACAGAAAAACAAACCTTGGTTTGATGAAGAATGCATTAAACTTCATGAGGAACGAAAACAAGCAAGGCGACGATGGCTAAGTAATAAAAGCGAAGCAAATACCAACCACTACAGTAACGCAAAACGAAACGCCACACGCGGGTTCAGAAACAAAAAGCGAGAATATCTGACGCAGAAGATTCAGGAGATTGAGGAAAACGGGAAGACAAATAACATACGAGATCTATACAAAGGGGTAAACTCGTTAAGAAAAGGTTACCAGCCGAGGTTAGGAATGATTAGAAATGAACGTGGAGATCTTCAGGCGGATCCGACTAAAATTGTCGATGTGTGGAAAAGTTATTTCGACAAACTTCTTAATGTACACAGCGGGGAACAAACAGAGGAATTTGAAATTCATACTGCAGAACCGTGGATTCCCGAACCCAGCCAGATCGAGATCGATATGTCGGTTAAGAAATTGAAAAATTTCAAATCACCAGGAATAGACAATATTCCAGCCGAATTAATTAAAACAGGAGGAACGGCACTAACCAAGGAACTACATAAATTGATAAGTGCTATATGGAGAAAGGAGGAGCTCCCAAAGGAATGAAAAACATCAATAATTGTTCCGATTTACAAAAAAGGCGATAAGTCGGACTGCAATAATTACCGCGGAATCTCGTTACTTCCAACCTGTTACAAGGTATTAAGTAATATTCTGTTAACACGCCTAAATGTATACGTAGATGAAATAATTGGAGATCACCAATGTGGATTTGGAAGAAATAGATCCACGTTGGACCAGATTTTTGCTTTGAGACAAATTTTGGAGAAGAAATGGGAATACAATGGAACGGTTCATCAGCTATTCATTGATTTTAAGAAAGCATATGATTCTATCAAAAGGGAAGAGTTATACAGTATCCTTATACGATTCGGAATTCCGAACAAATTGGTTCAAGTAGTGAAGATGTGTCACAGCGACCCCATAAGCAGAGTACGGATAGGTAATAATATGTCAGATAGTTTCAAGATTCGCAACGGATTGAAACAAGGCGTTGTCACCACTACTGTTTAACTTCGCGTTAGAATATGCGATTTTAAAAATTAAAGGGGACAAAAAGGGACTGTCATTGAATGGTTTGAATCAACTGTTTGTATACGCGGATGATGTAGATTTAATAGGGGACGATATAGATGCACTACAAAGCAACACCGATGTCTTAGTAGAAGCGTGCGATGAGATAGGTCTACAGGTAAACATAGATAAAACAAAATACATGATAACAAGCCGAAGCACAGGGAATGAAGGAATTAAAAACATAAGAATTAAGGATGAGATCATAGAGAAAGTAAACAAATTTAAATACTTGGGAGCATACGTAACAAGCAAAAATGAGGTCACGGAAGAAATAAAAAGTCGCTTAGTATCGAGGAACGCATGTTTCTACTCAGTCCAAAAACTTCTAACATCGCGATTAATATCAAGGAAATTGAAATTAAAAATATACAGAACGGTTATTCTGCCGGTAATACTTTGCGGTTGCGAAAGTTGGAGTACGACCCTAGCAGATGAACATAAATTACGTGTGTTTTAAAATAAGGTTTTGAGAAAGATATACGGGACGAGATGACTGGAGAGTGGAGGAGACTGCATAATGAAGAACTCCACGGACTGTACGATTCACCAGATGTTGTAAAAATAATGAAATCGAGACGACTAAGGTGGGCAGGGCATGTAGCTCGGATGGGTGAAAAACGAAGATTATATTCTATCCTGGTTGGAAGGCCCGATGGAAAGAGGCCATTGGGAAGACCGAGACGTCGTTGGGAGGACAATATTAGAAGAGATCTTCGAGAAGTAGGTGTTCGTGATGAAAACTGGCTTGATACTGCCCAGGATAGAATCCAATGGCGAACGTTTGTTACTGCGGCGATGAACTTGCGATTTCCATAAGCCATAGAGTTAGTTAGTTAGTTATCTTCCAATCTTATTATCTCTGTTCTCATAGCTTCTGCACTCATAAACAGAGATTATTGACTTATGTTAAGATTTTCGATGCGTGATGAAATTTACTATTGATACACAAGACTACGCCATTTAATCATACCGGTTGGACAAAACAAAGAAAAACTGCCTTTTGTGAAAATGCAATTTCCAGGAGAAACGAAGCATCATTGAAATATTTAACTATATCCCTGTGTAGTAGAAGGATGAAAGTTTCATTGGAGCCGAAAAGCATTCTGGGTAGTTGCTTACTATACACACTATAGTCAAGTAAATTTACAACTGTCCGTTCTATCCAACTTTCCCCTACTTAAAATTTGAAACAAAAAGGACAACATAATCACGCTATATTTGTTTCAGACTCCAATAAGATATCACTACTTGTATTATGAATTTGCAGTTTATAGGATGCATGAATTGCCATGCCTTGCAAAGAGTTCACTGAAATTTCGAAATAACATTTTCTTATATGCAGAATTAAAAGGCCTTTTTAATGAAGTGCCAGTTGATTCATCTTACTATCGGGTGACTCGGGTTCAAATCCCGGCCAGGACACTGGAGACTTATCTCACAGTGTACCCAAGCTTGGCGCTTTGAGGTGCACCCAGTCTCCTTTCAAAATGAGTACTAGAGTGTTCTTGGTACTTCTGGGCAGCTTGGGAGGTAAAGGCGGTCGAGCGTGGAACTGAACACTCCACCTAAGTTCGTACCGTAGGTCGACAATATGTGGACTGCTACATCCACATCCCCCATGCGTCGTTCACGGCGCGCGCGATACTTTAAGAAAACCTAACCTTTTGCCACTACACCGTTGAGAATGGGGTAGCACAGTCAAATTTATCGAAATGATTCGTTCGTCTCAAAATTAAAATGGACGTGTTGTTGGGGATTCAACTAAACCAGTTGCGTACGAAATAAGAGGATCAGGAAATTTTATGTTGTATTGGATTAGCAGAAAGTATTTGATATAGAAAAATAGGTCTTTTATACCGTATGCTCAAAACTTAACTTCCGGCTGTAGTGCTTTTAATTCACACTTCCCTTTGTATTAATCTTTTAAATTAAGTCCGTGTTTCTGAAAAGTTCTTTCTTTGGTTTGTTCTTTTCTTTAAAATTTTAAAAGCAAGAAAACATTAGCTATGCAACCGCGTGGCGATCTTTCTGCTGTGGATTATTTCTGCACGAAGATATCTTTTCTGCATCGTTCGCGCTTTTTAAATGTGCACAAGGACACCAGCCATTGTTCGTGGTGAAATACAACAAATATAGTTTCTTTGTTTCTTTATGTATTCCTTTTGACACTTTATTACGTCAAGTCAAAAATCATTACATCACGAACTGAGACAATAGCAGATGACGGAAGTTCTTTTTCATGCATTTTCTTTAAAACATTCTGCCCGAAACAACCTTCAATATGGGGAAAAATCCAGACGCCAAGCACTATAGTAAATTGCAACCTTGTATTCATTACCATGTACTTACATACACGTCTCAGCAAAACTGTCTTTACAAGCTTATGAAGATGACAACTTGATGTTCTTTGGGATTGTCTTACGTATGCTTCCTGGAATTCACTGAACAGATCATTACGTTAGTAGCGAGTCTGATTCTGTTGTCTAATATGGTTTTTATCATTATCATTCGAATGACGAGATGGTATCTGAAACTAGGTAAAGTATTACAACACAAAATGCCAATGAAAAACACACAGATATTAATAATAGTAACTGCTTTACGTTTCTTACGAATGTAATATACAAAATGTTTACGACTTTCACATAACGTACCAGGAAAGTAAGAGACAAGTAAGTCTTAGTACTGTTCCTCTTATTGCTGCACAATATATAATAATTATAATAATTCACAGCCATATTCAGTTCACTACTGCATGAGGCCTCTCCCGTAGGGAGGAATTGGTCTACTGCTCCCACGCTGACCAGACGTGTTGGGAGAGGAGAGCCGAAGCTGTCAACTGTGATCGCCACTGTCTTTTATTCACAGCAGCTCCCCAATTGCATCACGATGCTGGGTGGGCACCGTTCCAGACCCTCTCGCTTTGCAAAAGATCCCTTGGAAGAGCCGGGAATCGAATCCGGAACCCAATGATCAGCGCTCAGCGACGGTAACCAATAGATCGGCGGGACAGCCGCACAACATATATATGTAAAGATAAATAATGTCTGATAAATTTACCCTTCTCTTTTATTTTTTGAAATATCAACCATACTCCAGCCATTTTTCAATCAAAGGACATTACTTAAGAAGGAATTCTTCTAGGACACGATAATAACAGAATCAAAGGAAACTGCTAGTATAGAACAGAACAATCAAACTAATCTAAATATGAAACGGAAATAGCACCAGAACGATGTTCTATTTCTGTTCTACACAAGAATACAACCCACACATACACTTACTTGCAACAGACAGAACCTTAAATAGTTTTGTCGTAGGTGTAGGAGCGTAAATGTCCTTTGATTTCGATTGTATTTCTCCTTTTCTTCAGATTCCATTGAAAAGCAATAAAGAAACGTGAAATAAGTGCTACTCAATCAACGTTTAACTTTAGGCCCATTTCGTTCCCGTCTGAACAAAAGACTAATAAATCTTATGTCTTGCGACGTTTAGGAAGTAGAAACGGTGCTTTCCTCAAATTAACGATCCGTCCAACGCCCTCTTTTACACCTTTGACTTTTCCGACCTTTCTCTACTTCGTATCAATGTTGCCAGGTAACTACAGTTATTGTACACATTTTCATAAAAGTTATACGGTTTTGGTGAATAGATTTTCGTTAGTAAATATCATCAGTAGTGTTCTGCTGGTCCGTCAACGCATGCTAAACCTTGTCTATTTATTTTTCTTCTCTTCCTCTTTGCCCCTCAACGATACGTCCGTATGCAATACTGTGAAACTAATGTGTTCTTTTTTATCTTCTTTTATTGTCTCAACTCTTTTGCGTCTACTTTCTTCAGTATTTCCTTTTTATATATCTTTCTTGTCCATCTGATCTTTTCCATCCATTAGATGCATACCCGTTTTGTTTTCGGAAGGTTCGAGTTTGAAACGTTCTGATTAATAACATGACTCTCTAAATACCCCTTAGCCGAACCCACTATATACCGCTGGGCTGGTGGCCCCCGCTGAATAGTCTTCGCAACATAAATTGAATGGAAGAAAGTTTATAACCATTTCAAGAGTTCTATCCGTGCCGATTTTTTTTATTTTCTTTCTTGTTCATTGTTGAAAGAGCTTTATGGCTATAGATTTGGATATCCATAACAACAATGAAGCTATTTCAACGATGAACAAGAAAGAAAATAAAAAATCTGCACGGATAGAACTCTTGAATTAGTTACGAACTTTCTTCCCTGAAAGTTTCAACTCTCTAGGCTTGAATTTGTAGGAGCAGCATTGAAATTTCGTGCAACGATTAAAAAAAAAAAAAAAAAAAGTGCTGCCATCATTTGTTGGAGATCTTTGCTTTACATTAGCCTTTCCATTGGTGAAGAACAATAGTGTTGATCGTCAAAACAATGTGTGTTTGTTAACAATTTGGGAAATACATTCTCAGTGGCTTTGCTGTTTTGTTATTGTTGGACAGAAACAAACGGTAAACGGGCAAACTGCGAGATTTGAGAATTTAAATGTAAATTCTCTACTATTGAATAAAGAACAACTCTCAATATTTTGTGACACCTGGGCAATATCGATGTGGCGACCTTATAAATTATCGTGTCTAGTTGGAGTGCATCCAAGACTTAAAATTATTGAGCCAAATTTGAATTTGAATTTAATTTTAAGGCCTTTAGGCAACTTTGACTCAGGTCGCATGGATGATGATAGGATGAATTGGTGGAATGAAGAAAGTAGGAGAAAACGGGAGAACCCCGAGAAAACCCACGCACACAGTGTTTGTCCACCACAAAGCCCACATGGCATGAGCAAAGATGGATCCCACGAATCCTAGCACCAGAGGTGAGCACTCTACCAATTCAGCAAAACTTTTGGGACGTAGACAACTCTTTTATGGCAGTAGATTCTAAGCATAGGGCTATCGAAGCAGCATGGAGGCATATTGATATCTGTACTGCACATGAATGGAAAAATGTCTTTAAAAAGGCCAGAAGGAAGAACCCCTATCGAACTAAACAATTTACTTATTGGATCTTTAAAGAAAGTGTACAATACGAAAACGGACGGAGAAGGAAACAGTACATTGGCTGAAAAATAAACGCTTGAAGTAGGAGAAGGATAAACCAAAAAAACAATTACGGTTGTGACTATCGGGCAATATAAAGCAATCGTACATAGAAGTCGCAAAGTGAAAGAAACGTTGTAAGCAATCTGTACAAGAAACAACTGCCTATTTCAGAGGCCAGAAAGAAAGATCTTGTAAAGATGTGCCAGAAGCGAGTAATATCAGAGAGAAAAGATTTTTCATTCTGGTAATACCTTCATTTCTGCCCTAATCTAAAAGAGATATGGCACCACTTATATCAGACGAAGATGAATAAAAACTGAACTGATCATACTGCTTATTGTAATTTGTAACTTGAATATTATCATGACGTTCTTCGGTGCTAAAGAAAAGATCAATGAAGTATAATTTTGTCAATATTTTTCTTAATAATGCAAGATCGTTTACAATTTTCATTTTATTTATGGCCTTCAGGTATATGGCCCTAAGGTTCAGGTCGGGATAAAGGATGGGAAAGGATGCGGGAATGCGTCAGCCAGGGTCTAAGTTGGCGGTATCATCCCTGCATTTGCCTGGTGTGGCTGAGGAAGACCCTGGAAAAGATCGCTTAGAAAATACAGTAGCTTACAAGCAAATGCTGTTCTGTGGTTGTGCTGTTCTTTGTACACGGAAAAGCCACTAAGTCACGTAGATTTTTATTTTCTAACGTTATTATCGTTAATATATAAACATCATGAAAATAATGGCACCAGCCATCATGTTTGAGATTTCTCAAGGTCATAAAGTGAATGCAGGCTACAGATCATTTCCTGGAAATTGTCCTTCCCGAGGAGCGCTCTTTCGACTTGCAACCGATTTATACTACAACCACCAGTGTAGTCCAGAAACGTAAATAAGTAGAAAAATAATCTAATAAAGTTTTTTTATTGGAAATTGTAAATATTCTTGATCTACAAATACATTCTCCAACGTTAAAAGGAAATAACTAAATATAATCAATTTTCCCCCTTTTTCCCTTGAACCCCTTGATAACTCATTCCATCAAACTATCTTAAAATGAACCAAAAGTGAACTTTCGATCATAGTAATTCAATATAGTCAGATTTATAGTGCTATGTTAAAACGCAATAAGTCATTGACTTGCCTTCTTTTTAACAAAGTACCTGGTGCAACCTTATGATTCATTAAGCATTGCGATGCCTGAAGTAGGTCGAGATATTCTCGAGAGGTGGCAGCTTTGCATGTGTCTAGTAATGATGTGAATGTTGGTTCTGAAGTTCACTTGACTCATGTTGTACGAAGGTGTGAATCATATTTGTTCTTTCGATTGGTGAATCGTCCGGAAACTTAGGGAAGCAAATGTCCATAACATTTGGAAGATTATTAATCGTCGTTCTGCAAGCTCAGGCCTTATAGCCATAGTCATTTTGTTAATGCACTGCTTAGACATTAATAACTGAACAGAGTTCAAGCAAAAGACAAAGCGTAAATAATATTATTTGTTATAATTATAAAATTATCTATATTTATTTTTGTGTTGTGATTTGAAATGTTTATTTTTAAATAAAGATTCCACGATATGATTCATATTAATATTCTTTTTCATTAACATTACTTCCTTTTTTATTGACTACTGTTAAAAGGAGCCAGCCGTGGTAGCCGTGTGGTTTGGGGCGCTAAGCCAGCGACTCGAAAGTTCCGGGTTCGAATCCTGGCTGGAGCATGTGAATTTTAACTAGCATCACATTCATAATCGTGACTGGCCGAAGTCAAAATTACTAAGTTTACAAAGTTTCTTTTTCACTGTTAAAAAGAACTAAGTCATATTTTAAAAATTAGCAATAAAGAAGGTTTATGATACCCTAGGACTGTGAAAACAAATATTTTAATTGGACTCATAACAGAAACGTTCTTGCTCTTCTGAAAATTTGTCTTTTTTTTTTCACTTGATTCCTTTTAACATAAGAGGATTCAAAAGTAAACATCACCTTCCTCTAAAAATATAAGTCATAGTAAATTTTGCGACAACAGTTCTTTTATAAAACACGTCTATCTAATCTATATTAATTTTGCAGTGGCATACGTAGAATGGGTTCTGAGGTTTTGTAGACTACCACCAAATTAAATCTCTATTCAGTACGAAAGTGTGCCAGTGCAGTGCAGAGCTGCTATCTCAATACTTTTAAGACACCTGAAGAAAAAGTAATATCCGTTCAGTGTGGAGGGGGTTAGGGCTGAAGACCACGCACTGGTACACGCTAGTAGTAAATTTATTTTTAATAATGATTGGAAAAGCTCTGCACTAAGACCTTACGTGACCCTTAGCTCGTGGTCTTCGTAGTAACCCTACTTCAATTCTGGGGTCTGGTCGGGCACTGCCACGGCGTTTGTGCTTTCTCACTTGCGTCAGAATAATTCAATTTGCCGTGAAGCAAGTCTACACCATTGTGATTTTAATCAGGAAAACGCCTTGAATCGCGGCAACCAGATCGACACTGATATAACAAAGATTGCCTACATCTTTGGCGTTACTACATTTAAGGTCCTGCAGCAGTATATTTCTGTACCTGAGAGCTGTGAGTGCATAAGTGCTACGGTGGATCAATGGTCAGACGTCAGCTTGAGTTCGCTCAAGCAAGTCGTGTTTGTGTGAGCTCCGTGTTAGTGGAGTGCGCCTTTACGTGTACTATTCAGATATAGTGTCCAGTGTCTTTTTCTTCGCCTTTTTTTGTGTTTTCTATTTACAGTATGAACACAGTACAACGAAAAAATACAACTAGTGTCAGCTTACGTAGTTTAAATCAACGAGCGAATGCAGTGGCATTTCACGAAGCAGTTGCGGAACAATTAAAGCTTCAGGAAGGACAAGTGGAGTCGATCGAATTCGACAGTTACAAGAAATTAGCGTTCATTCCCTGCTCAACGTTGGAGATAGCACAAAAAGCAATCCAATTGTGCCATAGAAGAAGGGGGAATACTCCATGAACTACCCGTCCAATTAGAGTCAAACGGCACATTTCAAATAGTGGCATTCATTTTACCTCTTGAAGTGTCCGACGAACAGGCAAAGACCATTTTTCAGCCGTATGGAACTGTGACGAACGTTTCAAAAATTTATTATTCTCAATACTATCGCTTTAAAGTATATACAGGAAAGCGTGTCATTACTTTTAGCAAACTGTGTAGGAAGCTTCCAATTTTTTTAAATACTTTGGGGCTCAATATCCAGGTTTTTTCTCATTTCCAACAAGACATTTGTGCCAAATGTAATGAACTTAATGAAGAAAATCATCAGTGTACAATCGCGATACCACAAACGAGGAAAGTGTTTCCACCAAATTTAAATTCCAAATACTCTCCCCCTGAAATAGCGTCATACACTACATTCCCTGACCTAACAGCTTCGCGTCTACGAGGCCACACAGAAACGGCGATTAGGCCTAACGAGCCAAACGGAACTCTAGCTGTTCCAGTAAGTGAGCGAGATACCCTCGGGCTAGTTTCTTCCGAAGCCAAAGAAAAAAAAGAAGACAAGGACTCACTCAACACGGAAGATAGTGTTTTGCCCGTCCTCAGTCCGGAAGGTGAAAGTGCAATAGAAGGTGTTACTTCGCAAGCAATTGTATCAGTGAATCCGATACCACAAATTACAAAAGAAAGTGTCCTTTCTAGTGCATCTGTCTCAGACGACTACTCCAGTGACACAAGTATACAGGGGCACCCTCCGCCAGAAGGTTCAACCGTACAACGTCGCCCAAAAACTGCGAGTTCCAAACGAAAACGCCGCAAAGCGTTATCTAAGTTCAAAAAAGAAGATATATCTACCCCTAGTGAAGTGCGTGCCCAGCCCAAGCGGCCCCTCCCGGTCGGAATCCTTACAAGCATTGAAGAACCGATTGACGGCATCGTACCCTAACAAAGAGGAAGGTGGAAAAGACCATTAGTAAAGTCTCATCACAGGTTTCAGTTTTGTTATTACCAATCTACTGACAAAGTGGTAAGTGACTGTTTTGTATTTTTTTCCTTGCAAGTACTATCTATCAAGAGCCATGCAAAAGTCAGGAGGCAAAATGCTTGTTGTCATATTAATGATTTTAAAGGTTCTAACCTTTAACCTGGCAAGCACGCAATCCGAACAAAAAATACAAGTCCTGCAACAGTTTTTACACCATCACGACGTGCACGCCGCCTGTTTCCAAGAGACGGAGATTGACAGTTTAAAGTTACGTAATTATAATGTATATTCTTCATATATATTTAAACCAACGAAATGTGTAGCAGTTGCCATTCGCGGAGATTTGAACTTTACCGATGTGTATATTCATCCATCCGGGTCTATGATTTCAGGAAAAATACAAAATTATGCAATCATTTGCGCTCATTTACCTTCAGGTAATTCCCACAGACAGGCCCGCGAGTCGTTTTTCCGGGACGACATTACTCTCGAACTTCAGAGACGTCATCCATTACAAACTATATTATGTATGGACGCCAACGCAACACGCCGAGCTCAAGACTCTAGTCATAAGGGAAATATTAGTCCAGAACTTATTAACTTAACTAAAGAATTTTCATTAGTGGACGCCTATGAATGTTGCAACCCAAACGTGTATATGCCAACATATATATACAAAGAAGGTAGTTCCCGTATTGATCACATATATGTACCTCAATCAATCCAGCCACACTTGGTGCGTGCCATAAATTATCCAATGCCATTCTCAGATCATAATGTCGTATTGGTCACTTTAAAAATAGAGCTCCAAACTCACTTGAGACGCGACTATGTATGGCATTTGAACACCTCAATCCTAACTGACGAAGAATACGTAAATAGTATTAAAAGTATGATCAGTAACGCACGTAAACAAGCGTTATACAAATCAAAACCTTCTCAATGGTGGTATAATTTAAAAAAATCACTTATCTATTTCTCCAAACAGTATTCACTTGAAAAATCCAAACACAAAAAATGTCTGATCGAATATTATTATAAGGTATTAAATGAATATCATAAACAACTGGCATCAGGAAAGCCCGTTCTTCTTAAAATTAAAAACATCCAAAATTTGTTGCTTAATCTTCACAAATCAACAAATTTTGGCTTTATAGCGCGCACCAGGTTGCCACAGATAGGTGTGATCGAGCAACCACGAAATATTCATGTTCTTCTAGAAAGAAATAAAGGACGCCAACAAATCACTAACTCCTATATAGATAAAAGTGGCAAAATTTATAATGGAGCTTCTATGTATCCGGAAATCCGTGAGAATTATAACACCCTGTTCAACGAACCTCATGACCGGTCGAATGAATACACGTCGACGATCAAGCTCCCCACAATTTCAGCGTCCACAAAACAATCCTTAAGTCAACCCATAAATGAAAATGAAACTATGCAAGCCCTCCAAGGTCTTAAAGTTACATCCTCTGCAGGCAAGGACGGTCTCTCCCCTCTTTGGTATGTAACTTTCAGCGACATATTAACTCCGATTCTGACTGCTGTATACAACTCTATATGGGATAAGCTCTTATGTCACCCCAATTTTTGTGAAATAAGAGGCGTGCTAATTAACAAACCTCAACATCATGGTCATACAAAACACCGTTTGATTTCGCTATTAAATTGCGATACAAAAATATTATATAAACTTCTAACAGCAAGGTTGCTTCCCACCATTCCTGAAATAATATCCCCTTCTCAAGGTGGTTTAGCAGGAATGCTTAATGCAGGCACTATGTTGATTCATATTCGTGAATTTCTCCAAATGGCCTCCGAATCAAACGACCCATACGCACTTCTAGCGTTGGATATGAATCAAGCCTACGACAGACTTGACACCACTTTCTTAAGAAGTATTCTACGCCAGTATGACTTTCCCACCAACTTTCTAAACCTACTAACTATCCTCCAACGAAATCGAACTATGACGTTATATGTAAACAAACGAAATTTGACAGCATTTCCCATGACTAACGGACTTGAACAGGGGAACCCAATTTCAAGCATCCTCTATAGCTTAGCTATAACACCCCTAATTCTTCAAATTGAAAAATCTATAGGTAGTATTAATCAAAACCCTAATGTGCTCAAATGTTTATCTTATATAGATGACGTAACCTGCGGGGTAACTTCGCCTCAAGAAGTTGAAGCTATTTTCAACATCGTCCAAACATACGGTCAATATTCAGGACTCAAGCTTAATGAAACAAAAACCAAATTAATGGTGTGTAACAAGACACACAAAACACTATACGGTAATCTGGGAAACCTTACTGACCGACAAAAAATACTAGGTATCGGATTTCATCGAACGATCCACGCCACTATCCACATTAATGAAAAACGTATATTAGGAAGTATGATTCACGAGTTAACTAAGTATCAGCATATGTTTGAATACCTCATATCCCGGGTAAGATTTGTTAATTGTTACATCATAAGCAAGTGGATATATTACTTGCAATTATTCCCGATTACGAACACCACTTTAGCTCAAGTCAACAAACATATCGGTTATTTCTTATGGAGAGGAAACATACTTAGAGTGGCCCGCCCTAAATTGTACTTACCGCACCTGCAAGAGGGCCTCAACCTCAAGGACATAAAATGTCAGGGTGAAGCACTCCGTTTGCACCACACTATACAAGTCCTTAGTTCGCCCACAATGTCGTATGCCAAATGGGCACTACGAAATATTCTAAACGCAATTATAACTACTTTGCCGTTAAATCTACAGCCATGGCGCTCTAAGGCATCATATCTAACTGATACGTTTGTCACCCTGACATACGCCTTGGTGGCCCAAGACCGTATAACAGATATGACAGTAAAACTACTATATGTCTATATAATGCAAAAAAATCCCCTCCCCCTGACTGTCCCCTGCTTACCGCTAACGCAGCGATCTTTAATGTGGAACAACATGACTACTCTACTAACCCAACCTAATTTACATAATCTTTATTACCAAATCATATATCAAATACTCCCTCTTAAGGCTTCTTTATACGATAAAGGTATACTCACGGATGCTAAGTGTACTCTATGCCAACAGGATGACACGTTTCTACATCGATTAACTCAATGCATTAACAGCAATAACATCTGGTTAAAATACATTGCAATAGTAGAAAGGATTACTCGTGAATCCTATCAAAATAAACCATACTACACTTTTCTTCTCTATCCAGAATTTCAATATTTTCCACCCACACGTCGTAAATTCTTGGTCTGGTTTACGGCCCAAACTTTGCACATAGTGATAAAAGAACGCAGACAAATGCAACTCGACGAATATATGTTTCAAGTGTTGTTAAGATACGAGGGAATTCCCCCCGCTCTCCGCCGGAAATCTTTTGCTAACTATATCCGTGCTGTCTACTAACGCACACAGGAGAGAGCACCATTAGGTAGGGATTGATTGAGGAACCTCACACACAGGAGAGTAACCTTTTGTTTTTCGTCTGTTAGTTGTGCTAGTCTTCCAATATAATTTAATTTTTTTTTCCATTGACAGCGTTTGATGTTTTTTTTCTTCTTTCACAGCGCTGACTGGGAGTCTTTTTTTTTCTCCCCTCGAAGTTTGCTTTTTTTTATATAAGTTTTATGATTTAATTTTCTTTGTCAATTATGTACTGCATTCTTAATGTCTTTGTTATAATGTTCACGGATCCTTTCATGTATCAACAAACTTCTGTTGTGTAATCTATTTCACAATCAATAAATATATTTAAAAAAAAAATGGTAGAGCGCTCACCTCTGGTGCTTGGGGTCTTCGGTTCGATCCTTGCTCTTTCCAAGTGGGCTTTGTGGTGGACGAACACCGTTTACGTGGGTTTTCTCGGGGTTATCCCGTTTGCTCTCACTTTCTTTTTGACACCACCTCTCGCTTAGTTTCTCGAACGGCTTTCAGAACGAGAGATTGGTTCTTGTTGTAATGATATTGTAATAGTAAAAATAAGTCATTGTAATACGTAGTTTGGCCAGAAATTATGAGAGAAAAATGAAAATGGGAACTATTTGTGTTTTCTGAAGGGAGAAAAAAGATTTGGAGTTATGTACTTCCAGGAATCAGGTACAGGTTTTATATCTAGTTTCCTGTCTCTGTTTGTGTACGTCCCCACTACCGCACCTGAATGCTAGACAAATAGTTCTTCGGTACTATACATATGAGTGTAATTCCCTGATTATATTAATATAGAGTAGCAAACTCTTAATTGGTGTTGGTATAATCATCGGCTGCGAAACCTGGAGTAGGGAGTTCGATTCATGTCTGTCTGTACGCCTTTTCCCGTAATTAGGAAAAGGGGACTGTTTAGAAAGCCATGTGACCAATGAACAGGGATTATGCCAGAATATTCAGTTTTGGGTAAGTAAAGCCAAAGTTAAGGGAGTGTACGTACAGTGTTGCAGGGTTTCTATCGATTGTTGACAGTAAAATGTTGCCAGTTGGGGGTGTGCTCGATGTCTTGGAGGGGGATGGCTCCTTCAATGGAGGGGTCTGGCAGAATCTCTGCCAAACGATTTCGCGTTGACATAGGTTTATTTTCGAGACAAGTTTTTTAAATACTATAATAGAGGTTTAAGATCTAAAATAAACATTATTGGAATGGAGTAAGACACATTTTGTGAGCTTGCTACATTGCTTCCCGAATAATGTTTATGAAACCTCTGCACGTTAACAGCTTAGGTGATGTATTGAATATGAAATGGGATCCTACATTCGTATCCCGGTAGGTCCTTTAAACCTTTTTCGTGAGTAGGATGTTAAATACAGATTGTGAAACACAACTTTCAATGGTGATAATTTACTAACATTATTGGAAACTGAATAAAGCGAGATGTACGACAATAAAGACGAAGTAAAAACATCTACGAAAATTTAAAGAATGTCACTTTAGATCAGTAAATATTTAATAAATATTATTAACAAGTAAACACGGGATTAACGTATAGAATTAAGTGATGTGAATATTAGATATAAGTTTTTCTGCCTTCAACGACCTGATCCAGATATATCTACAAGACTGGAATAGATAGTTGAATGTTTCTTGAAATGGTTCCAGAGTTCACTAACGTAATCCTAAAGATATCTTTAGTTGCGATTCTGTCACATGTCACTTCTCATTCACGAACGCTTTTATGTATCCTGGATTAACATCCGTCGATCGAGGAGGCCAATGTAAACAGATTAACACAGAATGATCTTCCAATCACGATTTTGTTTTTTTTTTCTTTAGAGCTTTCATGCAGAAAGGATTAGTTCCTCTTGCTCCCAGGGCCTGTGAGGAATTGATGGAATTGATGTTTTCCACTTATTTAATATAAAAAGTACTGATCGGTCATTCGTCCAGGGACACATATGAGCTACTGTACACGCTTGGAAATCAGCCGAGACTGTCAAATAAAACGGTGAGAACGACGTGCTGAGGCAGGTAACTTGTCCCTTCTATCCGGTATAGTATAAAATTTTTCTGTTGGTCGGATAGGGACACCATCTTGTCGGACCAGATACCCTATCAGCAAGCTTCGTCGGGCCGGGGTAGGGCCAACCGTATCCCCAACCATTTCGCGGTTGGCCCAACTTTCGCCCGACGAATTTTGCTGATAGGGTAACGACATCCTGTTAAGAACATCATTCCTAGACGTGAATGGCTAGTATCGACAGGCAGAAACCATAGCTTAATTGTCTCGTTTAAACAATATTTACGATTATTTCTGGCCGTGTAAATTCTATGCCTGCCATCAATTTGTGCGATAGACTAGCGCTTTCACACTTGGACATTACCATTAGCTGAAAAATCTAGCTTAACATTATCCAAAGAACCTGGCAACTCTGCATGTCACACCCCCGCAAAACTTTTACCTTTCTTGAAAGAAATTAAATACGATTCTGCTGCTGTTTGGCGCTCTTATATTCTGGAGCTGTGCCAACCAAAGAAACGAAATTCCAATCAACTTGAAATGTGTTGTCGTCTTCATCCTTTTCTTCTTTTCATTCGCCAGTCAAAGAGAGGGAGGAGACCTTTGACATCTTTGAGGTAACCCACGCTCTAAAATAAATTGAGAAAAACATTAAAGATTTCTTCCTTTCGTTTTCTTTCCTGTTAAAAGATTTCTCTCAGAACAATTTCTTCTTTCATTCTTGTTGAGCCTTCAAGATATTCACAAAACACCTGTTATGACTGAATTGTAAACTTTACTCCTTTGTTCTTGGTTTTCTTACCAATTGTTTTCATTTACGGCCAACGTCAAGCAGTTTTGATAGTCAAGCATTTAAATTAATCAAATGGATTTCCCGGAGAAAGGACAAAGGACTCCTCCTAATTTAAGAAAAGGGTTCTTGGAAGTTTCTCTTTGTGACTTTATGTGCTTTTGTGTCTATATCCTGAGTTTGTAAGCTCATACGATTAAACAAACGTTCCGCCTCCCTCTCCCGACACACACACCATGATATCTTCTACATGTTGGAAATGTAAATCTTGTTTATGTAAAGGGGTTGTTTCGCACTCATTTTCAGTAAAGAACCATGCATGGATAAGAAGCAGAGCGCATCTAGAAAATTGAAGTCAAGCTATTTGAAAGAACTAATGTTGTCATTAAGAAAGAAATATTTTCGTTTAAAAAAATTGAAAGAAATGGATAAAAATCGGCTTTATAATGGGCTATAAATTAGTGATGGCCACATTTCCCGGAAAAACGGAAAATAAATTTTCCGGAAAATTGGAAACAGAAGACGGACAATTTTCCGGGAAAACAGAAGACGGAAAATTTTCCGGAAAAATGGAAGACGAAAATTTTTCGGAAAAGCGGAAAACGGAAAATGTTATTTCCGGAAACTGGAAAACTATTTTTCCGGAAATGGCCATCCTACTATAAATCATTGATCCCTGTTTGCTCCGGCCAAAATTCCATGGTAGGATAACTGCGTGCCTTTCAGCTGGCTATCCATGTATGAATACCGCACATGCCTACGTGCACTTTGACAGGGCTGCAAGCTGAAATTTGTAGACGCTATATGTGCCAGCCTTTACGTGCGAACGACACGAAATATGACTCCATACACGTTTACTTCCGTGGAAGCAAGGAAACATTCTATGCTATAGTCGGATCGTAGTACGAACCGGCTGGCCTCCTCTGTTTTGTACCCAACGGAGAAAACAGGGTCGGCCCTCCGCTGGGCCGACGCCGGTCAGGGTCGGGCCGCACTCGGTTCACGATCGTCGGTCCGACCATTTTCCGCTCAAACCCCGCCCATTTCCCGGCAGTCACAGTCGGGCACCAGGCGTTTGCCGCCATCGGCACAGCTAAGACGGCCCACATATGGCTATAAGAAACGTGTTTAGTTGGTCAAAACAAAGCATGAATGCTGTCTATTGGTTTCATTTTATCAAGTTTAATTTTATCCGTTGCTCTCATCGTAATTTACGATGTTAATTTTCCAACAGTAAATAATCCCAGTGGTTGCTGTGGGGTTCGAACACAGGAACGTTCTTCAAATTTCGTTGGTAGCTCGTTGTCTTATCCACTCATCCATGAACCCACGTTGTGAGAATGCTGCTCTTTTACGGTATCTGTATTAACAGGCAGTCTAGAATGGAGTTGCTACGCGTTGTTCACCATCATGTAAGAATAAGAGTAAAGAATACTTTCCTTTTTTCTTTCTTATGTGCAGTTTTTCTTCTTTAACACCTTGATCATCGCTGCACTATGAAATTTGTATTTCTCAATAAGTGTAATATGTTGCCTTAGGTAACACACATAAAGCGAAATCTATATCATAGATTAACGCCCTATTAACGAAATTAAATGTTCGTTGAAATATAGTTTAAAATTCAGTGTTTTCAACATGAAAACGAGAACATGAAAAATGTAGTTAATTTCATTGTATTTGCTTGCTTTGTATTTTTTTTATATTTTTCACTACAGATATCCGTAAAAACACGATGTTTTAATGTAATAAGTATATTTTGATATTAGAGCGTTAGAGGGACCCTCGGCCAGAATTCGGCCCATACAAATGCCGCGGCCCACATTTCAACCATCGGTGTAGAGTCGGGTTCAAAACAAGTGCCGAGTGAAGCCCGACGATCCTAACTAACATTTGCAATTGAGTTTTTAATCTCTATAATGAAGAAATTAATGACTATTGTAGATGTATCGTGACTGTCACTGATTTTAATTGCAATTGTTTTCTGCTGTCGTCTCAGATAGTTGGTGGCCCACCCGGGCCGCCATTAAATGCAACTTTTCCCGACTGCCACACCCCCGACGCCGGCAAAAATTGGAGCGTCGGGGTTGGGGCGCATTTTCTACACTGGGATACGTACCGAGACGTCGTAGCTCAGTGGTAGAGCGTTTGCGTAGTTTTCGGGAGGTCGTGGGTTCGATTCCAGCGGCCGACCATCCTGACTGAGGTTTTTCCAGAGTTTTTCCTCAGTCACATCAGGCAAATGCCGGGATGACACCTTCAACATAGGCCTTGGCCAACACCTTCCCGAATTCTTTCCTCTCCCCTATTCCGGCCTAAGCCCTAGATGCCTAAAGGCCATAAATAGAAATTCAACTCAATTCTCTTTTGTACGAGATGCACACACACTACTGAAAGCACGTGACAACGGTGTTGAAAATTTCGTCACTTCCAACCGAAGTCACGGTAATTGCACATGTTTTGTTTATTCATGTTGTTTACAATTCTCCTACTGATGGGTAACAATTCTAGAATTGACTGAACATTTGGATTATTAGATTAGTTACTTTCATTGTTCAAGTATCTACTACGAAAGACGTGATGTCCTATTCAAGAGAATAAACTATTGCTATATTTATTGTCAAAAAATAGAGTTTAGAAAACAAATGAAGGCTACAGGTAAAGAATGTGCGTTGTCTATTTTGTGTCGAACTGAGATAAGATTGTTATCTGTTTGCTCTTTGAAGCTGTGGAAACTAACACACAAAATCAAGAAAACAAATGCTATTAAAAGAAGAACAATGTGTGTAGTTGGATGAATAAATGGAAACTAACGCACACAATCAAGAAAACAAACGCGATTGAAAGAAGAATCATGTATGTGTGGTTGGATGAATAAATGAAACACACACAAAAAAAAAACAAAAAAAAATGTGATTGAAAGAAGAACAATGTTTGTGATTGGATGAATAAATGGAAACTAACACATAAAATCAGCAAAACAAATGTGATTCAAAGAAGAACAATGTGTGTGGTTGCATGAATAAATGGAAACTAACGCACAAATTTGAGTGAAAGAAGAGCAATGTGTGTGACTGGATGAATAAACGGAAACTAACACACAAAATCAAGAAAACAAATGTTACTGAAAGAAGAATAATGTGTGTGGTTGGATGAATAAATGAAAACTAATGGTAAGTCTACATTAGGCCTTGTTGATCAACATGTTTGTGCGCGCGAGGATTATCTAAAGACCGTGACAATCTATAAACGTCACGCAAAAAATTGTACAAAGTCAGTGCACATTTTTGTGCAGTAAACCAAAATAAACAATTTCATTCTTCTTAGGAAGTTTGAAGACAAGGAGAATACATATGCATCGTTACTTGTTAAGCAAATTAATTTATTGAAGATTGTCACGGTCTTTAGATAATCCTCGCGCACACAAACATGTTGATCAACAAGACCTAATGTAGACTTACCATAACACTCAAAGTGAAGAAAACAAATGTGATTGAAAGAAGAACAATGTGTGTGGTTGAATGAATAAATTGTAGCTAGTACCGAAGCCTATAACTGAATGAAAATATAAACATATTGTGATCAATATAGTCACTTCCATTGACAAGGATACTTCTTGTTTCTTACATTGAACATGAAAGAAGAGGTTTTATTTACGCAGAAGATGAGAAAGAGAGTGGAGTTACGCAAAAGATAGCAAAGTCCAAGGAGCGGAATTCCAAAGCACGGGTTACTTCCTGAAACAGACGTCAATTTCTTATCTTCTATTTACATTTCAAGACTGGGAATCACAAGATAACAGGAGTGTTACGAAACTAAATAAGTCCAATAGTTTGGAAAATATAATGTGCGAAATAACAACATTATTTTGCAACTCATGCAAACAGAAACACTAATTTATTATTTTAAAAGATTAAAAAGACAATTCAAGGAGTTGTTAAGCAAACGGTTTGGTTCTATTTGTGGTGACATTGTAAGGTTTTATCCATGACTTCACTCAACGCCACGTCAAAAGACTGGCTTCTTTTCGTTTTACATTCCAAATAGAATCCAATGAGGAAACAGTCTGTAGTCTTCGAGAGGGATTAAAAAGCAACCTTTCCTTGATAGATACTAATGTTGTTTCTTGGATGACGACAGAGCATTCTTATTGGATAAAGGAAATACAATTAGGATGGGCAGAATTTAACTTTCTTAGATATTATTTCTTAGGAATTAGTACTAGTAGCACAGCAGTACTACATTATTATGATACATTATAGTAGTAGGCCTATGTTTTTTTTAAAAATGTTTAGTTTACTTTATAATAAAGTTCCTCTTTTAACAAGTAGTACAGTATGTAAATCACTATGTTTCCGGTTTAACCGATTCACCCTTGGTCCCATCAAATTAGGTTAAACGAAACTCTTATAATAATTAACAGCCATATTCAATCCACTATTGCATGAGGCCTCTCCCGAAGGGAGGATTTGGTCTAGTGCTCCCACGCTGACCAGACGTATTGGGAGAGGAAAGCCGAAGCTCTCAACTGTGATCGTCATTGTCTGTTATTCAGAGCAGCTTCCAATTGCATCACGATGTTGGGTGGGCACCGTTCCAGACCCTCTCACTTTGGAAAGAATCTCTTGGCAGAGCTGGGAATCGAACCCCTGACCCCACAATCAGCAGTCAGCAATGGTAATAACTAGACCAGAGCTTTTCAAGGTGTATAAATCTCCAGGTAATGTAATGTAAGTTTCACAGCATATTCAAGATTTCAAATAGGTATGAGAGAGTTTGCTTTCGCAACCTTGCCACCATTAACTCTTGCGCCTGTGATACGAATCACAAAGGTCGTCATATTTGATGAATAATCATAACTTACAGGCAAACATTCAGATATCGAAAACTCAGATCGTAACCAAATTTTGTATATTAATCCAGCAAAACTGTTATCAATTCTTTCTGAAGGACCTGCTATCCAATAAGAAGAGTGTAAATAGTAATAAATGAGTAGGTCTGACGTGCGGAGAATACTAGAAGAATTATTGTAATCATTCTTTCGCCGAGTCGTCGTTGCCCAACTATTATTCGTCCAGACTTAAGAGTATACTTTTGCTGTTATGGCAACCAAAATGCCGGTTTGACAGTTAAATAAATAAACAAAACTGATTTCGCTGCAGACGTTCTCTTACTTCGGGTTGCCATAGCCAAGCGACAACGCTCCAGTCGCTGTTAGTTTTCCTCCCTCTTCCCCCGTCAAGCTTTTCAAATGAAACTATCGTTATATTAGATAATTAAATATGTGTAAGTAAAGAAAGAAATTAAGGAATTAGTTTTCGTACCAATGTCAAATATAAAACTTTTACGGGGGACCATTGAAGAGAATTAACAGTAAAGGAATTTCGTTTGCGACAGGGGGAAGCACGATAAGTAAAACTGCAGCTGTTGTCGATAAGCTACAACAGTATAGACCAAACCCTGGATCGCCAATAGAAAATCGCTAGCTTTGCAACGTTCCCGAACGTACCTTTAAATCTATCTATTCTTACGAGGGAATATCACCTTACATCGGCTATGGGCGTAGGATTTGCTTTTTAAGCTGAAAGGCAAGATTAATTAGTATTTACTGACCAACCCGAGTACACATAAAAATTTACACTAGTGTATATGTATGTAGAAGCCCACTGTCTGAAGTGGGCCGGTGCGTTATAACCGGCAGAACTGCAGAACCGTGGATAATTGGCAAAATCGTGGATACCTGAACCTAACAAGATCGAGGTCGAAATGTCGGTAAAGAAACTGAAAAATTCAAATCACCAGGAATAGACAATATTCCAGCCGAATTAATTAAAGTGGAAGGGACGGCACTAATCAAGGAACTGCATAAATTGGTAAGTGCTATGTGGAGAAAAGGGAGCTTTCAAACGAATGGAAAACCTCAATAACAGTTCCGGTTTATATAAAAGGCGATAAATCGGACTGTAATAATTACTGCGGAATCTCATTACTCCCAACGTGTTACAAAGTACTGAGTCTGCTAACTCGCCTAAGCGTAGTATACGTAGATGAAATAATTGGAGATCACCAGTGTGGATTTAGAAGAAATAGATCCACGTTGGACCAATTTTTCGCATTGAGACAAATCTTAGAGAAGAAATGGGAATACAATGGAACTGTTCACCAATTATTCATTGACTTTAATAAAGCATATGACTCAAAAGGGAAAAGTTATTCAATATTCTGGTACAATTTTCAATTCAGGAGAAACTTGTTCAACTAGTGACGATGTGTTTCAGCGACCCCATAAGCAAAGTACGGATAGGTGATAATATGTCAGATAGTTTCGAGATTTGCAACAGATTGAAATAAGGTGATGGCTTGTCACAATTACTGTTTAACTTTGTTATAGAAAATTAAAGGAGACAAAAAGGGACTAGCATTGAATAGTTTGAATCAACTGTTCGTATACGCGGATGATGTAGATGTAATAGGGGACGATATAGATGCACTACAAGGTAACAGCGAAGTCTTAGTAGAAGCGTGCGATGAGATAGGTTTACTGGTAAACATTGAGAAGACAAAACACATGATAACAAGCCGAAACACAGGGAATAACGGAAATATATACATAACAATTAAGAATGAGAGCATAGAGAAAGTAAACAAGTTTAAATACTTGGGAACATATGTAAGAAGCGAAAACGAGGTCACGGAAGAAATGAAATGTCACTTAGCTTCGAGCAACGCATATTTCTACTCAGTCCAGAAACTCATAACCTCGTGATTAATATCAAGAACGTTGAAATTGAAAATATAGAGAACGGTTAATCTGCCGGTAATACTTTACGGTTGCGAAAGTTGGAGTACAACCCTAGCAGATGAACAAAAACTTCGAGTGTTTGAAAATAAGGTACTGAGAACGATATATGGGTCAGAACGGGACAAGATAACAGGGGAATGGAGGATACTGTATAATGAAAAACTTCACGGACTTTACGACTCATCCGATGTTGTAAGAATAATGAAATCGCGGCGACTAAGGTGGGCAGGTCACGTAGTTCAGATGGGAATCGAAAATAATATTCCATTGTAGTTGGTAAACCGGAAGGAAGAACACCATTAGGAAGACCGTGACGACATTGGGAGGATAATTGAGAAGTATGTGTTTGTGATGAAAGCTGGCTTGATGTTGCTCATGATAGAACTCTGTGGAGAACGCTTGTTAATGCGGTGATGAACTTGCGAGTTCCGTAAGCCATAGAGTAAGTATAAGTAAGTAAGTAAGTTTAGATATTACTTCTAGTAGTATTTAAAAGTCTTTGATTTACGTCATAGCATTCAGAATAATAATTTATAGTAACACTTTTGAATTAGTTTAGTATACCAGACATTTACGCATAGCGAAACATTCATGATGAAAAATTATCGTTACAAAAAATTATTAAGAAAATCCAAAAAGTGAGCTTATATAATTCAGTGGGGAAGTAACATAGGTGGCTGAAAGTTTCAAACATAAAAGTACGCACCTCGCAGGATGCGAGTGACGTCACAGTTTACTATGCGAAAGGTTCGCGTTTCGAATCCATGATAGAAGTTTTTTTAAATATAGTTTTTTTCTGTAGTACATAGATACAAATGTGTTATGTCTTGTAAGAGTTCTTGACATGTAAAATAAATGGGTAAAGATCTCGAATTGTAATATAATGAAGACAATAGGTAGAAATCCAACTCTTGATGCACTAGTATAATCTACTTTTGATCAGTAGTGGTTGATTTTGTCGCACATACTTAACGTTACATTGCATTGTCAGCGTAACATTAGAATATAATTATGACAAACGTGGACATTTCGCCGTCCCTGAAACATGTCTGAAATACTGTAGAAAGAAACTGAAATATTGATGGAATGTTACTAATGTTGTAGAGTTGACTACACTGTAAGAAGTGAAAACACGAGATGGATAAAAGTAGAAAATTAGCGTTTTGTTGTATTTACCCTTAAATGTGGATATAGTGTAAGCTCTTCAGTGGACAGACTGGTAACTTTAACTCCACTTTAAAGTTTAAAAGTTTCTTTATAATGACTTAACGTTAACTGAAAATAGGCTGAAATTGGCCAAAGTGTTTCGTCGGTGAATGTTCAACTTATTTTACGCTTAAAATCTGGTCATTTTCTGATCGAAGTGTAAGCTAAACTGGCCGTTTTGAGGTTACGTACTTTGTGGATGAAGTTTAAGCCTTGGTTGGATATTTTATAATTCAATAACAGGAGTAAAGTTACTTGCTTGTAACTGAACGCTCCACCATTTTGAGTGTTTATGTTGCTTTTACACTGTGAACAGTAAACAGTTGACTGGTGCATCGAGAACGACATGATTGCATTGGCGAAAAGAGGAATTAAGTTGGATATAAATCTTTACACAGTAGCAAACGTATCTCTCCTTTTTTTCTCCAGACATTCCTCGTAGCAAAATCTACAACATGTTAATCATTAACCTCCTGCGCAGTAATATCCTAGCTATGAATATCACTCGGAAAGCCTTACACACCAACTGCCTTCGTAGCTAAGTGACGAAAGCATCTGATCAGTGTGCTAGTGCACCCTGGATCGAAACCCAACCACCTGAACTTTTTTTCTTTTCTTTAATTTTAAATTTTAAAGGAACATTACATTTTCTTCTTTTCTACTAGATAGTAAAACGTTCAACCGAAAACTGGCTGGGTAGGTTAATCCAAAAAGTGGAGACAGCTCAGCTGCCTCCATTTTTTTGGATGAACGTTGTGTCTCCAATTTTTACAGTGTATGTGAAACGTTTCTGAGACTACTGTGTGCTGTTAGAGAACAGTCCTTTCACGAGCAATGTTATCAGACCACTTTTCGTACGATAAAAAAGGAACAGGAAAATTTCTCGTCTTTAAGAAAGTAAGAAGTTGCGAAGAACGTAAAAGTAAAAAAAAAGAGAATTTCAAAAGAAGTGGTGATTCGGAGCTCATACAAGAGACGGTGGAAGCTAGTTAACCATTTCCGGGCTGTAGTATAAAATGAGAAATGTTAACAGTTAGAATGAAATAAACAGCAATTGTGAAAGAGGCTTTCATGAAAAATTTCTGTAGAACTATAAACAAAGACGTGACAAACAAGTTGATTAAATATTTTGTAAGCCGTATTGTGTGGTGGAGCAGTAACATAGTAATATAGCCCACAATGAGTACAATACCTATTCTATCATATTTAAACAATTACATAACATGGGGAATGCAAGTACTAAAGAAAATGCGAGGAAACAAAGCGTGTTTTAAACTAAAGCAATTGAAACACGAAAAAAAATATTGAAAATAATTTTATCTGAATAAAAATCTCAATAATAAAATTATGGATCAGAATAATGGTAGAGAGATTTGTGACCATCTTCTGAATATCTTTGAACGCTAAAAGATTTAAGATTTTCTTTGCTAAAGTCCCAGAAATTTATCAGTAACTAAATCACCTGGCTTTTCTTAACCAACTGGGTGAATTTTCTACTGTGGAGCAGAATGGAAGTCTTCTATATTTGGCCTACAGGAGAAAGTAAAAAAAAAAAAAAAAAATCAGCTAATCGAAATATTTACCTAATGGTGAAGTTCTAGGAGAGAATTATCATGAATAGTAAAAAGACAGTATAGTATAGTTCATTGCAAACTTGAATATCAAGGATAAGTATATTCAAGTGACTCCTAATTAGGAGATATGTTTGATTATTTTATTAAACAATAGTGGAGTTAGCGTTAAATTTGTGCTGTGTCACCACCATCATTTCGTTTTCTCAAAGCTAATTGTTTCATTAAATGTGAATGATTTTGTGTTAACTGGCATGATTGCAAATTGCATTAACATTTTATACTGTTTACTAATTGATATCTTATGCTTAATGTCGTAATTATGTAAAAAAAAAAAAGGTAACCTCTATGTCATATGTAAATAAGGGTGTCATTTCAAAGAGATGAAAGGTTGCATTTTTATCACATCAAAACAATACGACTAAAACTATTCACAAGAAATTAATGTCACATCGTTCTTTCCTATTTGACCCGATATACTCTGCGCAAGATATCACCTTTTCTACATATCCCTACATTCTTTCGCAACATCTCACCCTCTACACCTCTCCGCTTTATCTAGAATATATGGACGACTAAATTCTTGACGTCACATCCGGTTGGTTACCATAGGAACGGCGGAAGCCAAGTCTAAATAAGCAGTAAGTTTGATGGCAGAAATGTAGAAAGTCAGTTATGGAAGTAATGGTTGTTAATATTTGTCGAACTGTTGATTATTACGGTGACGAGTGGAAAGCGATTGAAACAGTGAAAAATGTTATGGAGTCCGATCATGTATTTGCTTAAATATGTCCGAGATTTGATGCACATTTGAAGAAAAGTGCGAGTTAGTACCTATGAATAATAAATACAATAAACTGAGATGAGTGACTAACTTTTAATCCTGTAATTGTGTTTATATGAAGCACGTACAAAGGTACAATTGCCTTTTTGTAATCTTTCTTTATGCTGTTCCTTGTATACCATACCTACAATAACAGTTTCCGCCGCTATAATAGGGCACAAGGGTTTCGTTTTAGCATTAGCGTGTATCTTCTTGAGTGTGTGTCCTTAATTATAACCGAATTATCAACTTCAGTTTAAGCTTCTTTTTAGATATAATTACCCCTTTCGTTAATTCAAGAATTCATCAATCAACTTCGAATTACTCTCATAATCGTATCAACGTGTTCAAAATTGCGTGACGTATGTTTACTTACGTAACTGGCTCCTTCCACTTCCTTTTCAAGTTTCAGTCATCTGGAAACAGAAAAAAAGCAACACGTGTCTCTTTCATTATAATGATGACAGTCTGGCATGAATCACATAATCATAATAAATTGTTAAATATCGGAGGAACACCACAAACATACTGTGGTGACCAAGGCGGATTGCCGTGGCGACCTGCCGGATGTGACGTAAGACTTTAGTCGCCCAATGACTGCATTAGTTTTCATATACGTAATTCTATCATCCTGATCAATCTTCAGCAAATGCATATCGATCTATGCAGGAATGATTTCTATCAAGCCAATAGGACACCTTCCTGTATCTCATTATCTCCAGTCTGTTCCAGAGCGAAAGATAATGCTCCGTTTGTAATTTTAATAATCAAAGTGGTGTAGCACACAACTACCTCATTTCACATACATTATCTCATCAATTACGACCCAATTTTCTTCTTTATTATTTCACTTTCTTATATATTTTCATTTCACTTTTATTAGGTGTATTATTGTCATTGTAATTATCGTAGTTTTAAATATTTGTAGATATTATCCTGCAATGTTTTTATGTTAATAAATACTGTGTCTGTGTGTACGTATGTAAAAAAAATCAATCGACTAATCTTCACTGTCTTTCTGTTAGTCTGCATTGTAATTCTTGTGTTAGATTTTATTTTTTTAATATTTGTTACGGTCTTTGCAGATTTTCTGTGGATCCACGAGAAAGAATTGGAGAGAAGATTGACTACATGATTTTTATGGAGTGCAGCGCTCTGTTGATATGAGTTCAAATATGTATTCTACGAAAAAATGACGAAAATACGACGGAAGCCTTCGAAATGAAGACATAGAGAAGAATGAAGAAAGATTAAGTTAATATAGAAAGTACGTAATGGGAAAGTGCTGAAGAGAGTAGGCGGTAGTGGCGTATTCTGGATTCACAACTTGGACTACCAGTAGCCAAAAGTAATAAGTAAAAAGAAGGTACGGAGGTCACACATAGTATTGATGATGATGTCCTGATTTCATGTTAATTATTTGTGCAGATCAAAATATTTGTTTACAAGCTTTGGCTGCGGTGCTAGCCTAGATAGTCCACAGGATACGCTCCTGGTTAGGACATTGTTCATGGAGGAGTTATATATTCAGGGATACAATTCAAGTTATTCTTGAAGGATAGAGAGGACGAGGAAGAAGACAGATGTGACTTCACTCTAAGAGGAAAACGCAAGTTCGGGATGAATGGCGAGCCCTTACCTTGCCTTGAAGGACCTGCTGCTTTCGTCAGAACAACTACTGCTGCTGTAATTTTCGGAAATCGACTCTCCTTGGGACCCGTGCTGACCTGGTATCCCAAAGGGGTAAAGCAGAGCTTTTAGTTTTTCCTTTTCAATGAAGTGTTCCTTCAGAGGTGAGTGAGAACGGGGGTGTTATCCCCCCGAGAACAGTATAAGCGATCATAGGGTCGTCGGGTAACGGAGTCAGTCTGGCCGTTTGGATTAAGACCGGGTCAATCGGCTTAAGTTTTGGACCCAGTCGCCAGGTTTGAGTTCTGAAGGCCAATAATTTTAGACCGTTTGTCAGATAAGAAAGTGGAAAGAAGCGCCCCGAACTTGAAATTAAAAGCAGTACCAACCCGGCATTTGCTTTCGGTGACTGATGAAATGCAGAAAAAGCATAGATCAAGGAGATCGGCTACATCCGAAAAGGCTTAATTACGAACCGAATCGAATAAAATTGTGTTTTCACGTGTTGTCGGCGATTAATCTGATACAACTTTAAATAGATATCACCTAAAAGCATGTTACATATCAATTATACGGTGTAACACGCATGTTAGTAAAGAAACAGGTTTGGGTAAGATGTAATTCGTTTCTCTTAACATTATCATTTGAAGGGGAAAAGAAAACTCTCCTTTGTAACGTATTGTTTAAAGGTTAGATAACACTGTGTTTATGCACAGAACTCACAACGACTACGTGAGGTCTTCATAATCTTGGTGATAACACAATATTGATTAGATGTTAAGCCGAGCGAGGTAAATGGCACCCACTTTATGACGTCTGAATGTTGCACATGTTTTCTCACTGGATGTAACGTTCAATTAGTTTGACATTGTTGTTTGAGTGACAATATGAATAGTTCTGTCACTGTTATATCTCACTGGTAATTACTAAAGTGTCACATTGCAAAAAAAAAAAAAATGTCCTTATTTCGATTAGAGTTATCATTACAACTAATATTTAACTAGGCATAACTAGATATGTAGTAATACAAGCCCAAGTCCAACTCACGCAAAACGCGTGAGTCACATGCTTTGAAGTATCAACTCACACTCTCACGCAAAGAACCTGCAAACTCACGTATTTTGAGAAAAAGTGCAAACTTAAAAGCTCGCGCTGTAAAGTGAAATAAAAATGATTTTTTTTTTTTACTTTCTAGAGTATCAGCATTGCAAGACATTGCAAGATAGCTGATGGTAGCAACTCGATAGCAGCGCTTACTTGGTATAAACAGAAAACTCTGTGAAAGAGAGTGTGGTTTAGAAGGGCTCTTACCATTGGCCGGTGAAAATCTTCCAGTGAGCTTTTAAAGACTGCCAAAATAGCTATCAAGTTGTACATCGATGAACACAAATGGGAAAGTAGTAGCCAGTAAAAATAACTGCTTCTTTTAGTGTATTTAGTGGTTCGTTATTGGCACGTAGAAGCTGCACCTACTGGCCATTTTTTAAAATGAATTACAATGAAAACTTGTTTTGATTTTAATACCATTTACTGCAGGCCTCCAACGAGTAAACATTTGATCAATTTCTATAGATTTAAATTTCTGTTCAGTATTTTAATACGTATCGGTATACTTTGTGTACACTTTGTTTCAACAAAGTTAGATTGTATCAATAAAACTCTTCTCAGTTTTTGTGTCCAAAAGGACAGAAATAAGAAAACGTTGCTCAGGAAATGTAATGAACCTGGTCATTCCGGTGATAGATTATTGCCTTGGTTAACTGGAATGCGAGTGAGAAAGATAATCCGTTAATTTCTCTGGCTATACATTGAAGAATTTCGATGTATATGATGGCGGATCCAAATAGGTGGCGCCCCCTCCTCAAGGAAAACGTAATTTTTATAGTCTTATTTCAACAATTTATCTGAGAAAAAAATCTTCGCTTTGTTTCCGGATAAATCTAATTCATTTAGAAACATCAATGTTTAGGAATACCGGTGTTATATTCCATGATAATACTTAACTACATAAGGAAAAGATACTTTTAAAAAAGTCACTTAGCGGGAAAATATCGAAAATCTCCCTAGTCTATTGCACCTGCGCCCACTCCTCACGAAAATCCTAGATCCGTCACTGGATCCATGAGCTATTGAATCGGCGTTAATAAAAACATATCGTGAACAAAAAAATGTACGGCACGGTAAGTGTTTAAGAGTTAATTCGAAAACTAAATGCGCAAGAAGTTTTCAAACAAACTTCCAACACTTCTTGTACATTTTACAATTGTACTTGCACTTGGGTACTAAAGGCATAAAAAAGTGTATCTTTTCTAGTGTATGTTCTCCTGTCAAGGTTCTCGAATTATCGTAATATTGCGGATCATTTCAATAGTTTGTACATTTTTTTTTATCGGATCAGTGTCAGAGACGAGCTGTAGTTTCGAATCCGACTTATACCAACCATCCATGATTGAGGTTTTCTATGGTTTATGGTACCTTGGCAACTACATTCCTAATCCATTTTCTCGGAAGATATGTCATCGTTTTGACAGTCTCAACCACAAAGCTTTGAAATACCTTATTTATCTCTTGATTACCGACCAACTCGTTACTAGGTAAAGTACTATGAAGTTAGATTAAGCTAGGTATGGTTAAGTTATGTAGCATTAGGTTACGCTGGTTGGTAGTCGCGATTCTCATACATTGTATGTGTCTTGGATTGGGAAGAGGTTAGGTAAAATACATCTGTACAGCTGATTATACAGATTGAATTAAATTCGAAATGTGCTTAGGGTGAGGAAGAGCTACATAGATATCTAATGCCAAATTTCTTTAGTTCTATCCCAAGTCCACAAAGGTTAAGAAGCTTTTGTACCATTCATCCTCAAGTATGTGATAAAGCATTTCAAGAAGGGCGTAACCCTCAAGAAAAAGGGGGAAAATTGCTTGTATTATGATGTTTGTCAGGAGAAGATAGTGTACGAAAGATAAACAGTTTCCAGCAGTGGAAATGACTTGGATATACACTGGTCACAATCAGGCATTTATTCCTTTATGTAGTGTGAGCCATGTCGTTTCCCAGAGACGAATGTATACTTACGAATATTGTAGAGACTTAATTTTAAATACAAATCTTATCGTCACTCAATGAAAACTTTAGAAGCGCTTTTCTGCGACATAGCATCAAGAACTTCGGCCCTTAACATTGATAGCCAGCCTGGGCTCTTTTGATCCCATACGAAACCTGATTGACGAAATATATCAATCCCACGACATATTGTCAACTTGTTGGAAACGGCAGCCACTAAGTTAACTTCAACACAAACTCCTCTCTGATACGTTTGTAAGATTACACACAAAGTAACTCTCAAGAATACACTCGTTTCTGCAAAACGACGTGACTCACACTATACAAAGGAATGAATGCCTGATTTCGACTAGCGCATGCGCAAGTCATGTCCACTGCTTGAAGCTGTTAGCCTTGAGTGAAGTGTTGCCTTTGTTACGATTATTATAGCATTCAATGCACATGCACGGAACTTCTTCTCTTTAAGTTTGCGTACTTTTTATAAACACCCTGTATAATCTAATATAAAGATTCTGGGTTATGACCTTGCTTAAGAGAAAAATAAAACTACTTTTCGGTATCAGAGTCATTCTGTTGAACATCTTCCAGTTTCACAACATTCTTGTCATCCAGATAAAGAATGCTTTCATCTTGACTTTTGCCTTTTTGTATTTTATTTCGTAAACAGAGAAGAAATAACTTTCCCTTAATCTGACATCCTGCATTCCATCGCTGCGTGGGCGGTCACAGCTGAGAGACAGAGAAGATTTCTCACTCTCCTGGGTTTCACCATCTCTGTTGGGGTCCATATATGACAAACGTCGGACCTGCCAGTTTCCTCGCTACTACCCGAAATAACCCTAAACACCATCCTCCTATGTTCAGTTTTTTCTTTTAACTATTTTCCCCCACTGTCGTAACCTACGAACGAAAAATGGCACACAAGCTTTTTTCCTTCTAAAAAAAAAAATTAGTCGACTTTGAGTCGCCAATTTCCATTCCAATTCAGAAAAGTAGCCTATAGTCTGCATTCTTTCCCTGCTACACATATTACAAATTCATTTACCTGTTACGTCAAGATCTACAGTACAAAAAAAATCTAGAAGTTGGTTCAAGTATTTCTACAGATGCTTATCAGAATAATGGAAACACCTGTAGTTGGCAACACGTCAGATGTATGGGTTGGCAGTGGTGTCGTGGCGACCGCAGCTCCGGACTGCTGGTGTTGGTGTGTTAGGTCGGTCTCCATACTACGTCAGGCGTCGTGGAACAGGAGTGTGCAGTGGCTACAGCAGACGGAGGTAGTGTAAAATGGGAGACCTCTCAGAGTTTCAAAGAGGGCAAATTGTTGGTGCGCGGTTATGTGGAGTGAGTGTGACGGCAGTGGCTAGTGTGTTAGGTGTGTCGCCAGGGACAGTGTCGAAGGTGATGACGGCCTACACAACACACGGGAAAACCACATCGGGGAAGCGGAACAGTGGGCGGAAGAAAAGCATCAGTGACAGGGCACGCCGGGTATTAAAGCGCATTGTCACGCGGAACCGTCGTGCCACTGCGGCGCAAGTGACGGAGGAACTCAATCAGCACCTCCCCCAACCTGTTTCGACAATCACAGTCCGCCGCGAATTACATGACATGAACTTACGGGATCGTGTTGCACGGGCCAAACCTCTCATCAGGGACCAGAACGCTTTAGCACGCCGCAAATGGTGCCGCGACCATGCAACCTGGACCGTTGACGGCTGGAAACTGGTCGGATGAGTCACCATTCACCCTATTCCAAACCACGGGCCGTGTTTATGTGTGGAGAACGCCCAAAGAAGCGTATGATCTGCAGTGTCTCCGCCCAACTGTGAAACATGGCGGCGGCACGGTGATGCTGTGGGCCGCAATATCATGGTTTTCATTGGGTCCTGTGGTCACACTTCGCGGACGCATCACTGCCAACGATTATGTCGCAATTTTAGGAGACCACTTGCATCCTATGGTCCGGATGTTGTTCCCGGACAATGACGCCATATTCCAGGATGATAATGCACCCATTCACACAGCTGGAGTTGTTGCAGCGTGGTTTGAGGAACAGCGGGATGAAGTTCAACACCTCCCCTGGCCCGCCCAATCTCCAGATCTCAACATAATTGAACATCTGTGGACCATCTTGGAAACACGATTCCGGCGACGATTTCCACTTCCATCCTCTCTCACAGAACTGGCCGATGCCCTTCACGAGGAATGGTGTAATATTCCACTTGCTACCATTCACGACCTCTATGCCTCCATCCCACGTCGCATCAAGGCTGTTCTGAAGGCGAAAGGTGGCCCGACACCATATTAATCTGGTAAGTTGCACTTTCGTTCAGGTGTTTCCATTATTCTGATAAGCATCTGTATGTTTCCACATTAGACATGCATCATGCATGCCAACATTTTTATTAAAAAAAGTCACTTAAATAAACGACCGGATAGGTTATAAAATATTATCGTCGGAAGTGGTTGTTAAGAGGAAGTCGCATGTTTTTGTTAGTGATACAACATTGCTAAAAAGAAGTGATGAATGAAAAAAAAAATAGTATTTGAAATATTCCTAATTTTTTTCTGCAGTAGCGATTGTTTGTTCCTAATCGGTTCCTTGAATAATATTTAAGGTCGGGACCTATTATTTAAACGTGGGATTCGAGGCAGAGTGCTGGTGAACAAACCACCTACCATGTGTTACCACTCGTCATTGGTCTTCTCATTACTTCGATATAGAAACTGGACTACAAGACTTCGCTTCAAGGTCACGGTTTCTTCGTGACAATCACACCTTTAAGCTTTCTCCCATTCTTCATGACCTCATAGCTGCGTTATAGTTCTGTGCATCTGTTCAGCTTATTCGTTTATTACCAATTTCCATACGGGCCAATTTCTATTTTCCATAAGGGCATCACATATCGATCTCTGCACTCGCACTATGCCTCTTATCCAAACTCAACCGTTGGCTCAGATCCTACTACGTCAATAGTAACTTACATTCTTACAAGTAAACCTATCGATGCTTCAAAGCGCTTTTTCGACCAAACTTAATAGAGGAGTAGGTATATCAGGAAACCATCAGGAAACGTGATTAAAAGTGCATTTGTCCATGAAGACGGGGGCAGTGGCCAAAAGCTTGGTTTATAAGAATAAACATTTATAATGTGATCTAATAAGTAGGAAAACACACATTAATTTATAAAATGCTTGAAATAATGGAACACAAATACACATTAATGGATATTAGGTAAATGCATGCGCCATCTTTTACCGGGTACGTTTGTCATGGCCGCCATCTTGAATCTTGCTCGATTTTTTTTAAATAGGAAGGGGGGTCATGTAACATATCAATCTGGGCTAAACTTTTACCATAAATACATTGGTGAAGTCAGTTTTTCCATTTATTTGTTTTTGAGATAGATAATGAGATGTAACATTAGTATGCATAGTTGATTGAAAAGTCTATAAATACTTTGTTATTTTGTAAACAATATGCAAGAAATGAAAACCTAATGCATAAGTAATGAGTACTGTGTAGGTGGTTCCCCATACTCATTGACGAACCATGCAAGATGGCGGCCATTATGAACGTACGCGGTAAAAGATGGCGCATGCATTTACCCAATATCCATTAATGTATATTTGTGTTCCATTATTTCAAACATTTGATAAATAAATGTGTGTTTTCCTATTTAAAATTAGATCAAATTATAAATGCTTATTCGTGTGAACCAAGCTTTTGGCCACTGTGCCCGTCTTCATGGACAAAAACACTTTTAATCATGCTTTTCTGGTGCCTACTCCTCTACAAAGTTTGGTCAAACAAGCGCTTTGAAGCATCGATAGGATTACTTGTTAGAAGTTACTTATTCGAAATTCATAAAAACTTTTTTTGTTTGTTGCAAGCTTTGCAGGAAATATTTATTTCTGCTGCGGACATTTATCTTCTTACGAGACGATAACATTTAGAGTATGTTTCTATACAATTAGATTGAGTAACAATTTCTTGATCAGTAGACTAATGAAAATAAAAATAAACAAACAAGAAAACATGCAGTATAAAATTATGACGAACGCAATTATAACGTATTGAAGTGCATATTATGAAGCTAGTATGGATTCTTTAAATGAAGAAAGCAAATCAAATAAAAAGGACCTGCCAGACTAACGGTCACTAGATTAAAAACGGTTGGATAAATTGAGATCAATGAACCCAAAACTGAATGAATGATGTTACGGACCCGGGTGTCTAATGTAATCAGATAGCTAGCTGTTGGTTGGGAATAACCGCAGGATCTTACTGTTAGACAATTGAGGCGTATGCGCGAAAAAAATCTAAGTTCCATGTTAAAAATATAGCACAGACTTTTGCTCATGCATAAGCTTCAATTATAGAATATATGTTAATAATCAGAAAGCTACAGATGGAAAATCACAGACAGGATCCTAGACAATCACACACAGCAACAAATAGCGGTATTGATTCTGCACTTTTCGGTGTCCCACGACGAGTACCTCGTTTTGTGTTAAATCAACACAACACACAGTGCTGGGAGAAAAAAAAGTTAAGGCCCTCGCTAGATTTGAACATGGATTTAGAAGTCCAGCGTCTTCCTGACTTCGCCAATCGTCAATAGAAATGACACTAGATTCGAACAGTATATAGAGGATGAAAAATAGGTTGCTGAACCCCCAAAACAAACACAGTTACTCCCACGACTTATGCCATGGTTCAATCACTTTTCCATTTGTCAATTAGGGATCAGAATTCCCATTCATTTAGAATATGTGCTCAGTTTCTATGACATAAAGCTATCTAGATGACAACAGCCAAACACGTGACCAGCATAGACATGTTGTTGCGATAAGAAAGTAATAATGCTGGTCACGTGTTTGGCTGTTGTCATCCAGATAGCTTTATGTCATAGAAACTGGACACATATTCTAAATGAATGGAAATTCTGATCCCTAATTGACAAATGGAAAAGTGATTGAACCATGGCATAAGTCGTGGTAGAAACTTTGTTTGATTTGGGAGTTTCCGCAACGTATTTTTGATCCTCTATATAATGTTTGAATCTAGTGTCATTTCTATTGGCGATTTGGCGAAGTCAGAAAGACGTTGGACTTCTAAATCCATGTTCAGATTCAGCTCTCGCTATAAACTTATTTTATTTCTCCCAGTATCGAAACCAACACCGTATGTTGTGTTGATTTAACACACAAAAGTGGTGGTAGTCCTGAACATCGAAAAGCATTCAATCAGCACAGCTATTTTATGTTTGTGCAGACGATGGTAATCAGAAAGCTACAGACAGGCCTAGACAATCACAGACAATGATAATCATGGGGCTACCAAAGTCAATCAAAAATGCCAGAGAGCAACTATTCAGTTAGCAGAGAAGTCAGAAAACGAGACAGTTAAAAGTTGTGTTGCATAAAACAGAAGACCCCAGTACACGGTTAGATCTTAGATCGAACCCCCATTTGAATATAGGTAGCTATGAACTTCCTGCCAACTTAAAAACTACAGACTTGATTAACTTTTAGTCTATCTGCGACAAAGGGAATGGAGACTCTGTCCTTAATTTTATATCTTTAAGGTGCATGCTTGATGTGACTGAGGGAAACCAGAAAATACCAGTCAGGTTAGGTATTCGATCCCAGGACCTCTGAATCTAGCTAATCGTTATTTATGGAACAGGCAGTCAACAATGGAACAAGTCTAGATTCCTCGGCGAGAAGAAAAAGGGAAGGTAGCGGCCAGGACATTTGTCCTCTCAAACTGATGAAAACCCTGGAAAATCTCAGTCAGCAAGGCCCAAACCTACGGAACTCCCAAAAACCAAACTGAATTTCGGGTTATGTATATTTGGATTGTGTTAAGAACAAAAGCATGCTATTTGTTCATTAATAGCACGTCTTTGGTAACTTTTTGAGAAAATGGGAACAATACCTTGTTTTAACATCGCCAACGACATTGACTGGATGCAGGAAATAGCAGAAGGAAAAAATCCGTCCTTTCCAAAAAAAAAAAAAATAATCTATTATTGCTTTCGGTCATTGTTTCGTGTTTTTAAATGAGATAATCTTGAAACGAAATCCTCTGGAAATGTGCCCTACGATTTTCACATCTCTCTGTCTCTAAAAAAAGAAACAAGGAATTTATTACATTTGACCAGAAACAATGCCAAGGAGGAAACAGTAGGCAAGAATGAGGACAAGGTCGTTGGAATCCAGAGACTTACTGACTGACCGAGCATTCAGCTGTTGGAAGTGTTTTGATCTGTCTAAATAATCTGATGGGAACTCCTAATTGGGGGGACTCCCGTCAGTCAGTGGAGACTCGCACGCGAACGAGAGAAAAAGAGATAACATGAAAGAAAAGAAATGAGAAGAAAGAGAGGAAGAGAATCAGAAGCCAAACTGGAGTGACAAAGAGACAAGTTGAAGAGAAAGCGATCCGATTCACGAGGACACACACAGACAGACACAGCATTAAAGCTTCAGTTAGTTTGTTGCCTGTCTCAGTGTCATGGGACTTAAGTATAGTTAAAGGTTGAATAGAATAGTAAACGTAACCTTGTACTATCGTTCTTTTACTGTACGGTACTAAGGAAAAAACCACCCAACTGGAGACCTGACAAAACACCATTCAATTTGTTCAAAGAAAACAGGGAGGAGGTTATGGTAAGGGTGTTTGATATTTGAGGTGGTTCCCAATACTCATTCCTTGTGCACTGAGTTTTCAATTCTTGCGTTGTTTTAAAAAATAATAGAGTATTATAGACTTTTCCATCAACTACGCATACTAATCTCACCTCTCATTATCTCTCTCAAAAACACATTTATGGCAAAACTGACTTCACCAGTGTATTTCCGGTAAAATTCTAGTCCAGATTGATATGTTACATGACACATTTCCCATTTTAAAAAATGGAGCAAGATTCAAGATGGCCGACTTCAAGATGGCGGCCATGACGAACGTCGCCCCTAAAAGACCATACCCAAGATTTAAGATTACGCTAAAAGATTTACCCAATATCCATTAATGAGTATTTGTTTTCAATTATTTCAAACATTTTATAAATTAACGTGTTTTTTTCCTACTTAGATCACACTGCTTATTCTTATAGACCAAACTTTTGGTCGCTGCGTCTATCTTTCTGGACGAAAGCACTTTTGATCATGCTTTCTGGTGGTATCCTGATATACCCTACTCCTCTACCAAGTTTGGTCGAAAAAGCGCTTTGAAGCATCGATAGGTTTACTTGTAAGTGTTTGACGCTGAGGTACAGACTCTCAACGAAGGACACAACCTACTCCCCACCTCTAATTAAGTGTCACTGTTTTTCTAAACGTGAAGATGACAGTGACATTTAATTACTGAGAGGAGTAGGCTGCGTCCGCCGCCGAGCGTCTTCAGCGTAGCGTAACAAGTTACAGACGCTTGGAGGATAATGTACCTTTACTTCGGCATAGATGTTGAGATTTTAATGACCACATTGTTGCAACATTTGCGTGTCGTATATGTTGTGGAGTTACCCATGAGGTGTTCTAAGAAGACAGTGTTGTTCTAATCTAGTCAGTACAAAATTTGTGTGCAAATCAAGGAATGGGTAAATTTCATTTTTAAAAAGTATCACTAAATTTCAGAGTTAACCCCGCAAAATTTTATTTTCTTATCACACTCCCAACAATGTTGATCCCTTTAAATTTCACTTTGTTCTTCTGTCAGGGATGCCAGACTCCCAACGAGGACTGTCACCTTCGAATTTTCGTACACCCTCAATTATTTTTTTACGGTTGAAAATCGATGGAAATATTGCAAAACTATAAGTCCTGCTAAATCCACACATTTTTGCTTTACACTCACCAAAACTTGAAATTCTGGCAGAATCCCTGCTGTCTGTAACGGAGTATAACACTCCACCAAAAAGGTAGAAAAACTGATTAGAAATCAACTGAGTTGAGCGACTTAGGATTATTTTGTCGTTTTCTTTGAATCTGGAAACTAAAGCTTGGAGGTCTTTCTTATTTGCTCATTTAGAATCTCTCTTCTAAAATTTCAAACTATTATCGATCCAGGGTTTGGTCTAGAATGTTGCAACTTATGGGCAACAGCTGCAATTTTACTTATCGCACTTCCCCCTGATGCACACGAAATTTCTCTACTTATTTCTCTTTAATGATTCCATGTAAAAGTTTTATATTTAACGTTGGTAGAGCTGACAACTCCACACCGCTAAAACATGTCAAGAAATAGTAACAGATGGTTTATGGATTCTCCTGGGGTAAAATATTCCGGAGGTAATCTAGTCCCTCATTCGGATTTCCGGGCGGGAACTCCTTCAGGGGGTTCCAAGAGCAGGATTAAGAAAGACCATAGAATAGGAACGTGGAACGTACGAACATTATACCAAACGGGCGCTCTTCAGGTGGCGGTACGCGAGACCGAGAAGTACGAGCTAGACATATCAGCGATACAAGAAGTTCGGTGAGAGGGTCAAGATAGTCTCACGATTTCGGAACAGGATTCCTCATTGAGAACAGTATTCTTCAGGCGGTTCAGAATATAGAGTTCGTAAACGAAAGACGATACTCTACATCGCTACGTAAACGATTCGTACTCGATGGGGCAACAAGGTTTTATTAAACGTCTATGCTCCGACCGAGGTGACTATTGATAACGACAAAGATATATTCTACGATGAGCTAGAATGGATGTTTGACCTATTACCGAAGTATAATTCGAAAATTGTGTTGGGTGATTTCAATGCAAAGGTATGGAGGGAAGAAAAATATAGACCTACTATAGGCAAATACAGAATTCACGAAAAGACCAACAACAATGGAGAAAGACTGATAACTTTCGCGATTTCGAAAAACCTACTGGTAAAGAGCACGTGCTTTCAACACAAAGACATACACAAATACACATGGGTATCTCCGGACGGCAAAACTCTCAACCAGATCGATCACGAGTTAGTAGACAGGCGAGGACACACCAACATAATGGATGTTATGTCGTACAGAGGAGCGGAAGGTGACACAGACCATCAATTAGTGATCACAAAAGTAAGGGAAAAGTTATGCATCGCAAACAGAGAAAGCAAGGGGTCAAAACACCTGAAATTCGAAGTTAAACGATTAAATAATCCGAGCATAAAAGCAGATTACCAATTCGAACTCTCAAATAGGTTCGAAATCCTAGCCGATTCGAGTAATAATAATGATGATATTAATAATGAAATTGATATACCGGGAGTATGCATAAGTTTTTGTGGTAAAGAAAACATGTAATTTTCAAGGGAAATTAATTTTGTTTTATTCAAAATATTGGCCATCGGCTTCTACACATTTCGCCCATCTTTCAGGTAATTGATGCATACCATGCCAGAAAAACTGATTGTCTTTTGCGGCAAACCATTCGTCGAGCCATTTTACAACGTCTTCGAAATTGCTGAAGTGCTGCTTTGCGAACGCGTGCCCCATTGATGCGAAGAGGTAATAGATGGCGCCAGGTCTGGGGAGTACGGCGGGTGCGGAAGGATGTCCCATCCAAGCGATTTCAAGTTGTCTTTCACTGGTTTTGCTGTGTGAGACGGCGCATTGTCGTGTAACACAATCACTTTGCCATGTCTTCGGGCCCATTCCGGTCGTCTTTCGATCAATGCGTGATTTAAATTAATCATTTATTGGCGATAGCGTTGTGTATTAACGGTTTCGCCGGACTTCAAGAGTTCATAATACACAATACCGCTCTGGTCCCACCAGACACAAAGCATTGTCGAAGCGATTTGGCCTTGGTGTTGAAGGACCGGCTTCGCCAGGTGAAAACCACGATTCTTTCCGCTTCGAGTTTTCAAAATAAATCCATTTTTCGTCACCCGTCACAATTCGATACAAAAATGATTTTCTTTCGTGGCGTTGAAGCAGCATTTCACAAGTGACTTTGCGATTTTCCATTTGACGTTCATTCAAATCGTGTGGGACCTATTTACCCTTATTGATCTTCCCCATTGCTCGTAAACGTCTGCTGATTGTTTCTTGTGACACATTTAATGCTTTTGCCAATTGCTGTTGAGTTTGAGTTGGGTCATCCTCCAATAACATCTGCAATTGGCAAAAGCATTAAATGTGTCACCAACAAGAGCGAGCACTGTCTTTCACATTGAAATCACCACTTTTAAATTGTCGAAACCATGTCTCACATGTTCTAATCGATGGAGCGTGTTCACCATATGTTTCTACCAGCATACGATGACTTTCAACAGCCTTTTTCTTTTGATTAAATAAGAAAAGCAATGCGTGCCGCAAATGTTCTTTTTCAGGCACAAACTTCGACATGATCACTGAACGATAAAACAAAAACGCTAGTGTTTGGTGGACTCAACTTGTGTGTGTTTGTAGTTTAATGTAAGACGAACAGAATGACGTATGTGTCAAATGAATACGATGCGCACTTTTTGCTGGCGCCATCTCTTAGGTAACCCGGAAACTACTTATGCATACACCTGGTAAGTAAGATGTGGGAGGCAATTCGTGAAACAATTAAGAGCGCAGCGAAGGAACGCGTAGGTGAAAAGAAACAGCAGAAAAACAAACCTTGGTTTGATGAAGAATGCCTTAAGTTTCATGAGGAATGAAAACAAGCAAGGCAACGATAGCTAAGTAATAAAACCGAAGCAAATACCAACCACTACAGTAACGTGA
>JAGDQP010001701.1:0-20410 GCA_022664845.1 Lepisma saccharinum
CTTTTTGTTTCTGAACCCGAGTGTGGCGTTTCGCTTCGCGTTACTGTAGTGGTTGGTATTTGCTTCATTTTTTTTTACATAGCTTCGTTGTGTTGCTTGTTTTCGTTCCTCATGAAGCTTAAGGCATTCTTCATCAAACCAAGGTTTCTTTTTCTCTTGTTTCTTCTCACCTACACGTTCCTTCGCTGCGCTCTTAATTGTTTCACGAATTGCCTCCCACATCTTACATCAATTTCATTATTAATACCATTATTATTACTCGAGTCGGCTAGCATTTCGAACCTATTTGAGAGTTCGAGTTGATAATCTGCTTTTATGCTCGGATTATTTAATCGTTTAACTTCAAATTTCAGTTGTTTTGACCCCTTGTTTTCTCTGTTCGCGATGCATAACTTTTCCCTTACTTTTGTGATCACTAATTGATGGTCGGTGTCACCTTCCGCTCCTCTGTACGACCTAACATCCATTGTGTTGGTGTGTTTTCGTCTGTCTACTAATACGTGACCGATCTAATTAAGAGTTTTGCGTGCGGAGATACCCATGTGTATTTGTGTATGTCTTTGTGTTCAAAGTACGTGCAGGGTTTTCGAAATCGCGGAAGTTATCAGTCTTTCTCCATTGTTCTTGGCCTTTTCGTGAAGGCTGTATTATGTCTATAAAATATTGTAGCATCTCTCGATCTCGATCTACTTAACTTTTCAGTCTGGACCACCAAAAGGTGGGTAAAATTTTGTTTCGCAAAGTTATTTTCACAGTGTCGAAAGTGGGTTTTGTGAGCAATTGTAGCAAATTTCATGGAAATATCTGGAAAACTTTCGCTTTTACCTATCTGTTTCTCAGTTACAAGAATTAATAACGGTAAAGAAAAAGCTATCCCCTGTGCGATTCGCACGCGCCGTGAACGGTGCATGGGGGATGTGGAGGTAGCGCTCCACATCTCGACCTACGGTACGAAGTGCGGTGGGGTGGTCAGTCCCACGCTCGACTGACTTTACCTTCCCAAGGTGCCCAGGAGTACTAAGAGCACTCTGGTACTCAGTTTGATAGGAGGCTGAGTGCACCATAGAGCGCCAGGCATGGGGACGATGGGTGCCTAACTTGTGACTGGAAATGTATCACAAAAATTGAACAGGATATTTTGAAACTGGTTAAATCAAAATAGGCTCAGATTGCGCGATATAATACTTACAATACAATCTGTCAAAAGTTAAAATTTGTGTTACGTTGAACTTATCACATTGGACGAAGTATATTAGAACTTTTAATTGAAGTTTTAATTTCTAGATTTGCTAATGACAATTTTCTTTTGGTAACGTTAGATTCGTTCAGGCTGGTTTACGTTAAAATAAACGACAATAAATGATCGTATCTTAATGTGGCAATACTTATCCTAAGCTGGGTTTGTTCGTAAAACTGCCATAATTTATTCATTTCATAATTTTACATGACAAAAAGGACATACATACACATGTGTTTACTTACCACACAATACATACAGACAAAATGAAACACATATACTCAATTTTACATTTTCCTCGTATTTGAAGTTGGTTATTCATAGCTGTTGAGATCGCTGGCAAAATGGAGTAGGGGAAACGCGCTGGACATTGTAGTTCGAAAGCAAACTAACATGGGTTCAAATCCTGTTCAAGCCAAAGATTCTTTTTACAAAGCAATCGTGAATAATCTAATCATCTCTTCTAATACAAAACGGAGAATATTTCCAACTGTGGAGTGGAACAACTGAGTCACTATAGCAAGGAAGACTATTTGCGTATGTTGGTTGGGAAAGTTCAAATCAAGTGTCAGGGGGTTACGACGAAAGTTAACATCACGTCATTGATCAGAAATATGCACTTTTCATGTTATTATTCTTAGAAAGAAGCACCATAACATGTTAAGCAAGTGTTAGATACAGCCAACTGTGGAGTATCGCTAGCGTACGGGACTTCTAATTTGGAAACCTAGGTTCGATTCCCCACCAGCCAGTTTCTTTTTCGCATACACTGAAGTATTCAAACAGATTTATCTCCGGGTTATGGAGAACCTACGAAGTCAGAATCGGAGTAAACAGTGCGTGTGCTGTTTAGCATAATGTAATTTTCATGTTTTTCATTGGTCTCTTTCTCTTCCTCTCTTTGTTGCTGTATTCTTATCGTATCTTTGCTGCGTCTTTATCTTCTTCTTCTCTCTATCTATTTTTCTCTATTTTTCTCTTACTTTACACACACTCTCTCCTTTTGTGCGTCTTCCAGAGCCAATTTCGGGCCACTTTCGATGACCCGGTGATACGGCCTGACCCAAACATAAGTGACCCGGTAACCCGATTGACCCGGTCTGGAAACCCTATTTAACTTGGAATTTCGGCGTCATATTTTTCTTGTTCTCGGGGTCACATCTCCGGTCCTGGTCACCCCTTAAAGAAACATTGTTCAAACGGAATGAAATAATTAAAATCTCTCCTTCATCCTACGGGTTATCAAGTATAAATCGAATCAATGGGTCAGCATGGCCTACAGTATCTACTGTTTTTTTACAATCAGTGATTCCGCTAGACCCCGGCCCCTGTAGGGGATGTCAGCCCAAATCCTCGAGACTACCCCCAACTTTAACATATTGCGGACAAACGTTGATAGAAACTGTGCAAAACTCTACGTCCACCCTCCCAATTTTGACTTTACGCCCCCAATCTGAAAATCCTGGCAGTATCCGTGATTACAAAGTATTCCGAACCAGTATGTTTAATAAACTCCACCGAATTTGCAGACTAACCCCGCGCAAACAAACAATGTGTGTTACACATTTGACATTATCCTAGATGTGTATCAAAACTCTGGAGTTTCACTGGAAATCATAAGTATTTAATCTGACCACCAAGTTTGGTCTCCATTTTGAAAGTGATTTAATGAATTTTTGAAGCACCCTTTATATATTCGAATAACCCTGCAAAAATATAAAATCACTTCTCTCTTGCTGTTAGATTTGATTTGTGGGAACTGAACTTTATACTGTGGGAACTGAACTTAATATTTTTTACTATGTTTAAATTCCATATTTTTTATCTGTACTTCTTCTTCTTCTATTCAATGTTTCATTGTATGTTTAAATTTCTCCCTTGATCAACTTATGTATATTGATTCGTCTCGCTTTCATTTTATCGATACTAATACATGTCTATTAAATAAAAACGTGTTCATGATTTTTGCCGATTTTAGTATGGGCGAGACGAAGGAAGGAGAAAGAGGGGTTCTGTTTACTGGAAACGATTATGGGATAAGAAGGTGCCATTTGGGTTTCCTAGCTGGACGGCGTTCGCTGTCGCAATATTTTTGATGCAAAGTGCACCATCCCGGTATATGCCTGGCGTGACTGAGGAAAACACTGGGAAAACCTAAGTCAGGACAGTCAGCCGCTGGTACCGAACCGAGGTCCTCCCGAATACGAAACCAACGTTCTACCAAATAAGGTACGGTGCTCGGAAGAAAGCATACTCGTTTCGATGTTTATCACATGCACGCACACACAATATCATAGGCACACCCACACAAAATAACGTAAATAACAACATAATATCAGAAATTATCAAGCATAAATATCGAGCATCGTGCCCTATTTTTAAGAACTGATAGAAACAGACCTTTTCTCTTGTCTTTCATGCATAACGTTAGTGTTCTATGGAATTCATTAAGAAAGACAAAAGAAAAAAACCATAGGTTTTAAAATTCATTTCTGTTTCTCCATGTTCGGTAAGGATCTTTTCTATTGGACAATTTGAATTAAACTTTTCAGTACACTTCAACTAGTGGCCCACCTAAAATAAAAATGGTGTTAGGTTTCCTATTTTATTGTTTGAAATGGGACTCTCTTAAGTTTTTCATTATTTGCTACATACTACAAGAAATAATAAATATATTTTTCAGAACCCAGGACATGTGATAATGTTTTCTATTAAAGAAAAGAAAATTCCAACCCTTGCTCGCTCACTCACACTCTCTCAGAATCACACACCGCCGACTCAACGTTAGTTGGGTGGCCTATCTGCTGGGCTTAGAGAAAAATCGTGTGTAACAAAGTGATGTGAACATAATTTTGGCCATGATAGTACATCGTATAACACGTTCCTTAGCGCAACAAAAGACTGAAGAAAAAACGGTGAAAACAAAAGAGGGTATACCGGGGGAGGCCCTTCATGGGAATGTTACTAAAGTATAATTATCATACATGAGACAAGTGTTAGTTTAGAAATTAAATAACAAATAATTATCACAATTTGTTTATATGTAAAAAGGTAAACATGTTGAGTATCATTATATATATTACATATCTTCTTATGGCGACTCAAATTACCCTTACCAGAATTAACATTGGAGGTATGTACACTAAAACAAAATATGTTGCACTAAACGATTTCTTGTTAACATCTGAAATTGATGTTGCCATATTACAAGAAACCATATTAGAAATAGAAAATGTGCACTTCTCTTATAAAATTTACAATAACTCTACGTATAATAGACTAGGTACTCCTATTCTTGTCAAAGACGGTATTCCATTTAATAATGTAAAATACCATCCTAGTGTACGTATTATAAGTGATGATATATTTGGGATTATCATAATAAATTGTTACGCGTACTCAGGTTCTAACCAACGGAAACAACGTAATGATTTTTTTGCATCAGAGGTACCTCCTTATTTGAGTGGGGTACATGATAATTTGATACTGGGAGTAGATTTCAACTCACTTGTCAGTACTTGGGAAGGAGGACCAAGACCCCGGATTTAATTTCTCTCCGACCTTAAATGAAATTGTTAATAAATATCCCTTAACGGACATCTGGAAAAGCAAAAAAGTACAATTAGCCGGATATACATACTATATTACTCGACAAAGTCATTCAAGAATCGATAGATTTTATACCACTCTAAAGTTTTGAAAAAATCCTCTAGAAATTTTTCGATATCCTGTTTGTTTTACAGACCATTTAACATTACATTTAAAGGTTAAAATTCCGAACGAAAAAATATTGCGTGGGAGAAGTATATTTCAAATGAACGAACAGTTATTAGAAAATCCCGATTTTTGTAACATCTTTGAGAATAAATGGAAATACTGGGTAACACAGAAGAAACATTATAAAAATTGACTTGATTGGTGGTGGTATGGTTATTGTAAGTTAGAAATAAGAGAAGTGTGTCGTTGATATTCCTTTGAATTACAACGTTATCAACGCAGAATCTATAATTTTTATTATAGATGTCTGCTAGAAGCTCAAAATGATGCAATTATTAATAGTGAACACATTTCATTGGTAAGTAAATATAAAATAAAAATGTTAACTATACATCGAAAAAGACTTCCAGGTATTCAGCTTCGTTCTAAACTTCCAATGTTCGATTATGCCGAACAATGTTCACTTTCTCATGTTCTACAAGAAGCAAATCGTGGGAAAAGAAAATTAATGGCAAAAATTCTTGATGAAAATGATAAACTATATGAGGGTACATTGGATATTCAGAAAGTGTTTTATGAAACTTATAAACACCAGTTCGGTCAAGAACGAGTTACAATTCAGGATGATAACTTTTTAGCAACTGTACGTTTAGTTATTAATCGAAATGAGGTATAAGACGACGAGCTACCAACGAGAAATGCAGAGCGTTAATGTTTTCGAACCCGACAGCAGCCGCTGGGATTATTTATTGTTCGAAAATTAACACCGTATAACATGAGGAAAGCAACGGATAAAATGAAACTAAATGTGTATACCAATAGACAGCATTCATGCTTTTTTGGGCCAACTAAACCCGTTTCTTCTCAACCATTATTCAGCGTTGAATAACCCGTTGGAAAGGCGGACATTTCGGTACATTTACAACGTTAACATAAGGTTTCGGTACTAACGTTTAATCCACGTATTTTCAACGTTTGTGTGCTACTGGGGTAAGAGTCTAGGTACCGGGAGAAATCATAAGCTGCTATCGATCGAGCGAATCAACATTTCCAAGAATGCCCTCTCCATCATGCCGCGAATGTATCTTTCCGTTTGTTGAAATTTGAACTTAGTCTGAATTTGAGAGTTCCTAACTTGGAAAATTTAGTGAAATGTGCAATCCGAAAAAAGAGGGTATGAAGTCATTCTTCAGAGAAGTCGAATGTGAGTACTGATAATTGATACCAATGCACTGTACAGAGTTCGTTTATTTAGCAACACATTTCTCCAATCAAAATTATGAATTTGGTGGGCTTCTGCGATATTTCTATAGGTTTGTTTTTTCAGTGATCCTTTGCATAATGCGATGTGGAGGTGATTTCATTACTCAGTTGTGCTAATTCTGACAACAAGTTCACTCAATTCCTAGTTTGTTAACAGTATTTCGAAACTTAATCAGATTTGAAAGGTACTAGACTGTGGCGTACAGGGGATTTTGTGACAGTCAGTAAAGGGCGCATAAAATGCCATTGTGGGCAACGACAGGGAGTAATGTTCAGGATCGTTCTGACGATTCCTTTTGCTTGCAGAGTATGCAATATCGTTTGGAGTTCTTCAAAAAGACATTGAGTTTGATGGAATTTTTGAGGGTACGTTCACTACTCAGATCAGATTTATTGAGGACGTAGATTCGATAACCGCACGATGAATTCAGAATTGTGAATGAAATGATATTAAGAATTGAGTAAAGTCATGATTCGTGTTACTAGTCCCGTATATGAATGTTCGTCACTACGTCTTTTTGCCTCATAAGTCTATTCAACATCGAAGCCAGATCGTCTACATTTGTACATATATCGCCGCTAAAATATATAAGTTTTTATCAAAATTTATTGTGTGTAATTGAGCTCTCTGAAAATTAGCAACCTTTCCTTGATTTAGATTATTTGCATATGTTTATTTATTAACAGACTCAATTTCTGTAGGAGGTCCTTTAAGTAAAAGCCACTCTAATGATATAATATCCAAAACCTAAACACCACAAGAAACAAATAACACATTCTATTTTTATTGTGACAAATTTTATAATCAATTTATCTTACGTGTAATGATGTACTACTCTGAAACTTGGATATTGAATGCGCAAACGACCCGATGATTGAGAGTCTCACAAAGAACAATGTTAGATGCATGTTAGGAATAACCCGGAGGGACAGGAAGACAAATAAATGGATTCGCACACAATCAAAGGTAGAAGATATAATCAAGACTGCGAAGAAGATGAAGTGGAGATTGGCCAGTCACATAGCTAGACGGACAGATGGAAGATGGGCGACAAATGTACTACTAGTACATTGGACTCTAGAGAAAAGAAACAACCGAGACGCAAAATGGGTAGATAAAATCAAGCGTTTTTCAGGAGCTACGTCGATGAGGATTTCATCACACCGTAATATGTGGAAAGAAAAGGGTGGAGGCCTTCACCAGCAGCGGATAGAAAATTGCTAAATATGATATAGCTTAACCTAGGTATAATGAGCGTATTGAGGTCATAAATGACAGACAATTTAATGATTTGAAACACCTTTGGACAAGATGAATCAATGGTGGTTTGTCATTAACTTCCTCTGGATGAGAAATAGAGAAGAAAGAGGAACATCCACGCCCTGGGTGGATTTTCAACCCATAAAGCTGTGTCGGTCTGTCGCATTCTCGGAGAAAAAAAAGCTATTAATCTTACGGCTACCCAAGAGGGCATAGTGAATCCACGGGCGATAAAATGTCACATTTAATTTTGAGGAGTTTCTGAAATTTTATTTTTGTTATGGCCTTTAGGCAGTTTTCACTGAGGCCGGGAAAGGGTAGCAGAGTGGAAACTACAATCCGGCATTTGCATGGTGTGACAAAATATCCTGGGTCAGAATAGGCTGCCGTTGGCATCGTTCCCACAACTGTCCAATTTCTAAATCAACTCTCTACTAACTTAGCTACGCTGGTTTGGTGTAAGATGGCTTTTTTAATGTGAGCGATATTATGAATTTTTTAGTATGTGTTCAATATTACTTCCTTGTCTTTTCACCAGTATTTACTGATTCTAATGTCATTACATAAAGTATATAAAAAGATCCTGTGTTTTCAGTTTTTTTTCGAGGGTCTTTTAATCTTTGTATCAGCAGTCTTACACAGTTAACGGCTACCGATATCGATATTTTTCACTGTACAGTGTTTATTCTACTAGAAGTTTTCCATTCAAGTGCACCTGAAATTAATTTAAACGTTCCCTAATAAACAAATGAAAGTGTAATAACATCAGATTTAGAATTTCATAAAAAATATTATCTGTATCATGTACATAAAACAATAGGGGTTTAAAGGTTTTCTTGGAAACGCAAGATGGCGGATGTCCGCACTGCAAGGTTGCCGATCGGCCATTGTTAGCTTCACTATCTGGCAGCCCGGGCTTCTTCTATTCTAATTTCTTTATGGTGAAAGGTTGATTAATATTTCGCTTAGGTATCGTAAAATTGAAATCTAGTGGCAACTATGCTCACGCTTCTGCACTTAGATGGAGCTACAAGCGTTGGCTATAATAGTATAACGCGAGTGAAATTGTTGAAAAAATGAAAAGAACTATTGAAATACCCCTTGAACATATGTACAAACGAATAATTTCTATGTAAATACGAGATGAGAACACAATTAGCAAGCAATTATAAAAATAGAGCGTCTGTAGATGGACACATCAAAGTCAAGTCTCATGGGCTAGCAGCAAACTTGTTTCTCTTGTGTCAGTATTAGGACCGGAGCTTGAATATATGCAAATGTGAGCAAACCTTGATTTTGACGCCCCCTTTGAAGTGGATCTATGTATATTTTAATTAGCTACAAGTAATTTCATTTTGTTCCAACCCAGCTTTTTTAAAAGTTTTCAGTCATATTTTGGTATATGTACTAATCTACATATAATAACAATACTAACTACCAGTTCTACTCTCATAATGGGGACTATTCCATAATAGTCGAAACCTCATTTAGGGAAAAATGGAATGTAACGTTCAATGAAAACCAGAACATTTAGTTTACAGAATTTTTATTGCAATAATTACATTACCACTGTTCAACATAATACCTCATTTAGTTCAATGCACTTATGAAGACTCACTTGACAAGCGCGTATAGAATATGCAAAAATAATATTCTCGGACGGGTGTGTGCCTAGTCGTGTATGTCCATCTATTAGTAACTCAGAGTTGTGCCTCTGAATACCCGACAGAAAATTATATCGGTCGTACACACGATTTTTGTACAACTTTTTCGGTTTTCCACAAAACAGTCCTTAAAGTATATTTCATCCTTTACATAAAAGTTGCAAGTTTTGTCAAGAATTCTAGACAATTGAAGTATTACTGATTTCAAGGGACTACTTGAAATTAAAAATTTCCCAACAGTGTACCTTCTTTATTTGTTCCTTTGTGAGAGTCTTTGTTCTGTGACTGTAATCATGATGATATCAACATAAGGAATGCCCTGCCAAGGATTATTTTCCTCATCTTTTCCCTGTCCTCTGGTTTTGATAGCTAGCGTGATTAGAAAAGAGAAATATAGAGGACAATTCGCATACAGGGCGAGACAAGAAAGGTGCATAGCTATGAAGAAGCACGCACCTTTCTGTATCAGCATTATAAAAATTACTTCCAAACACTGCAACCGACGGAGTATTTGAAGCAATTATTAACTTATGAAGTAGAGCAATTATCAGAAGACGTACAAGAGGCCCTCCAGGCACCGTTTACTCTTAGAGAAATAGAAACAGCAATAGAAAAAGGAACAAATAAAAATCATGGACAGAATGATTTTCCATATGATCTATACCATACTTTTAAAGAGATTTTTGTCCATTTCTTTACTGAATTATTTCATGTATTCAGAGTAACAGCATATACACTGATAGAGATGTTGACTGGAATTTTAGTACCAATTCCGAAAGCGTGTAAGTTAGCACACATTAAAAATATACGACCGATACTGCTAATAAGATCTTCAGCTGTTGAATACTGCTAATAAGATATCAAACAGATATTAAAAGTGCTCAAGTATTTCTGACATCTTAGCCAATACGGGATAGGGGTCTTTTAGCCTTAACGACAATCAGGAATTTCGTATATAATGTTGCTAATTATCAATCTGCAAAATATGGAATTTTAGGAATCGACTATACAAAGGCGTTTGACAGAATAGCCTGTGAATATATTGATAATATATTAAGTTATTATTAAATTTATAAGACAATGTAAAGGCTACTAACGGCCAACCATAGGATTGGAAATATCTCGATTAAGGTTCACCAACAAGTAACGGCTAGTTTCATAACAAGCAAACAATAGCTCCAAGGCGATTCACTTAGTCCATTAATGGTAGGCTTGTGAAAGCCTTTCTGTTAATTAGAATAAATATAGCACTATATAACAGACCGAATAGACCTATATATCGCTAACAGTACTTAAATATCTGGATGAAATTTCAAGTGAACCTAATGAGATATCAACAATTTGTCAGGGAATAAGATTATATCAGAGGGTCTCAGTAGCTAAGCTGAACGAAGAGAGAAAATACTGAGCTTAACGGCGCAGGCAGATGAAGAATATGGAATTTTTTTTCAAACGGGGGAGAAAATTAAAATACTGGAGATAACATGGAACAGAATATATGAAGAGATGCCAACGGAAGCATACAATCAGGTATATCAAAAGGTGTGTCAATTGTTTAGTCAAAATAAACATAGAAAGCTGAATCTACTGGCGCGTAAAGATTTTGCTCAGACTTTTGTATTATCTTGTATATAGCACAGAATACAATTTTTAATTCCGCCGAAATAATTTTTATAAAAGGTTCAAAGCCAATTGTTTCTTCTGTGGTGCCAACAACAGTTCAGGGGAGCGTATACAACCTTGATAAGATCAGTAACAGCAAAAGGTGGTATAAATTTGATTGATAGACACTATTATAATCAGAGACGGATTTACACTTCTGCCGCTTAAGGGCTGGCGGCAACTTACAACCCTCTCATCATTAACCCTGGTCTCACTTCCTTTCCAATCACATTTTCTTGCCATCAGCCACAATACCTCTCTCTCTCTCTCTCTCTCTCTCTTCGTAATACTTAAGCATACGGGTTGCCCTAGAGAACCTCCTTACATTGAAAACACCTTTGTACTCAATCTTCCAAGCCCTAGCGGAAACACATGTATAAAACATTAAATATTAAAAATATCGTTCTCTGTTAGAGCTTCGAACATTAAGTACAAGAAAATACGTAACAATGATGCACAAAAGGGTAAGTTTCAAAAGAAAACAAAATGATATGTTTCGAACACTTTCTTTGACTATAATAAAAAATAACTTAGTTAAAAAGGAACTCTAACGATTTTCAAATGTTCTGGTGGCAAATACAAACAGGGTTTGGCAATTGAAAGAACTTCCTTCGTGAACCAGAATTTGAAAATGACTATTATATCATCAAAGTCCAATTTTTGGTTATCTCAGATTCGAATGATACGTCCCTCAAATGTTCTTCAGTCATGGTAGATCTTGTGTAGCTCTTTAACCTTTTCAAGACGGAGAACAATCTTTCCGCTTAGCCGTTGGATTCAGGGATTCTAAAAAAAAAATGGGTTATGTAAACGTAAATGTACAAAGTCTTAAACTTCGTTCTCATGTACTACTTTGTAAAGTTTGAATATGGTTTTGGACGTTCATCCAACCCTTTCGAAAATAAAATGTAATTACTCGTTCACAAAATATTCCGCAGTTGGTAGATCTTTATCGTAAAAAGTACACAATTTCTTGCTGTGTTCCATTAGTGTGTTTATGTCAGGGTCTTCTTTGTCAGCGCTAATTAGAAATCCAAATAACGAGTTGTATCGGAACATCAGATCTTTGACATTTTTGATCAATTTGACACTAGCATTCGCAAAATAAAGTTTGGGATTTTTCTAGCACTCCCCCCACCCCTTGTTACGCCCTTTGTCCCCTCAGAGGGGGACTTTACCCAAAATAATGTTCGAGACACCTGTACTAGTATTGCGGGTGATTGCTATTACATTTTGTAACTGAAAATAACAATTTGTCGCAAAATCCTTACAAATTATTGTTGGAGAAAATTGCTTCCAAAATTTAACATGGAATCTCCCATAAGGAAAATGAACTTGTGTTTACGCCCGAGGGCTAAACGGGGGCTAAACAGTGATTTTGTGCAATATATTTTAAAAATTTGAAACATTCTGACATTTTTCAATAAGAACGCCAAATTTCACATTAATAGTGTGAAAACTTCATCTTCTCCCAGAGTTCTAGAAAATAACACGAGTTATGGAACTGTACTATAATTTGGTTTGCAATATTTTATAAATAATACTTTGTATCTGCGTATACGTTACATGAAAATCTGAAACAAGAATGAACTATTATTGCTACTTACAAGTATATAGTTTTATTTACTTAACAATTTCCAGATACAGCCCGATTTCAGCCATTTTATACCGGACATTAACAACAAGGGGAAGAATTTTTGGAATGAAATGGCATGGCACTGACCTTATTCAAGGTACCATCCCAACATTTCCTTGATATGACTGAGGGAAACCAGGGAAAATCTCAGTCAGGGTGGCCGATACCGAGTATCAAACCCAGGTTTTTCGATTATAAGGCGAGCACCTGTTCTTGGCACTTTGCATTTTCAGATTTTCAAATAGAAAGAAATGTCGATTGTCTGGTAGAACAGTTTTATACACCGAGCCTCCGTAGCTCAGTGGTAGAGCGTTGGCATAGTATTCGGGAGTTCGATCCCAGCGGCCAACGAACCTGACTCAGGTTTTTCCAGGTTTTTCCCTCAGCCGCAGCAGGAAAATGTCGGGATGGCATCTTAAACATAGACCCTGGGCGACACATTCCTGAACCATTTCCCCCGTATCCCTGGCTGAGCCTTAGATGCCTAAAGGCCATAAATAAAATTTAAAAAAGTAGTTTTATAACATGAAAAACTTCTTTCTACATCACACGATGTTATCACCGCAAATTTGAACTTCGATAAACAATTACAGTTTTAAAAACGCAACGACGAGGATTTAGTTGTATCAGTTCGCCCACAAATATACAAGTGAACACATTTCAAACATTTAAATACATTATTGTAATTCATAAATTTGCCAAAACTCTTTTATTATAAATAGTAAGATTTTATTGAAGCTCACTTTTGAAAACTCGACTATAAGGTCCATCAAACCTATTTTGCACTGATACGAATATTCAAAGATTAACTAACTTGCCCCGCACCACCACTTCTGTCCGGCAATCGCCGCCATTGCTTTCAGGTGTTCTTTCGGTGGAGGGGGGAAGGTCAACCTCTTTTCCGAAGGAATTAGGCTCAACACTTGTATTATTAATATACATACTGAAATATGTACAAATCTTTGATTTTCTAATATCAAAATTTGCTTGTCGTTTGTAGGATTACTGTTAGATAGTTAAACTTGTAACATCCTGTCGTAGAAACTTGTAACAGCAGTAGGTCCTAACACCAACTCTTGCAAAAATTATATTAATTGCGGCCAACCTGCCGGAAGATTTTTTTTATTTATTTATTTTCATTTTTGAGACAGAGAGTTTGGACACTCTCATAATCGAACAGGATACCGAGGAAGCTAAGCGACTTTCCAAGTGGACATCGAATTGTTGATTTGAGTCATGTACTTCGTTGGTCTATGAAGCTTCAAGACAACCATAGGAATCCCAACCCTGAGAGCTGTACGTAGCTCAAACTTAGCCCAAGGCTATCCATAATGGAAACATCTTTTGAAAATACTATTTCTAAGAAAAATGACAACCATGGCACGTGATGGCAATAACCTCTATTGTTGTTTTAGGAAAAGAAGGAAAATGAGATGTATTTTCGCCCTCTTTTTATATTTGTTTTCACAGGGAAGATAAGGAAAGGAAAGACCGGTAGTAAACAAACAGCATACATTTTGCATTTTGGTGGTGATTAATTTCCACCCTGACGTGAAAAGGAGATAGTGGGGAGTTGATTGTAAATGCCGGTCTTCAGTTTTAAAATGATTAGGGCTTTTATTGCAGTATAAATTGATTGAAAACTTGAACTTGTGTTACAGTATTCAGAAATGTATTGGTACATATACAATTAATAATCATAAGAAACTCCATGGCTTTTGACAAGAATACTAACTTCTAGGAATGACTCCGCAAGATGTAAACAAATACATCGCTTGGCGCCGATCTCATTCATAAATTAGCAGAAGAAGCTTGCACAACATACACAACGATGACTATACAAACTCAACCGCGTACAGTCGGATTAAAGGGCAGAGGGTCTATAGTTTTGTGCATTCAATGCCCATCAGAAACTACGGTACTTACTGGGCTAGAAGCATCTTTAAGGCATTTATTAAAAGAAATACTAATAAGAAATTGAGACTGAATATCTTACTTCTCCTTAGTTTCACATTTCCTTAAATCTTTCATCTATATAGTATGTCTACGTGTTCATACTTCAATATACAGTATACACGATAAATCATTCGAGTCGCTAAAATTGCAATTTTATAGTTACAAATATTCTCTGACATTAAACTCACAGTTTCTTTAACACACACACACACACACACACACACACACACACACACACACACACACACACACACACACACACACAAATAAACACTTAGGGATTTCACTGTCGATGAACGACAAATTGTAATAAATATTTAAATTGTTTATTTTGTACCCTTTTCTGAGCACACACTCATAAGGATGAAAGGCAAAGAAATTGCTAACAGTTTGTGGACAACAGATAGATTTCGGCTCAAGACACGAGACGAAACAACTAAGGAAAGAAGAAGGAGCCCGCGGCCGTAAAATGTCATCCCATTCCCCTCCACTTTTGCGAACATCTGGTAGTAATTTATGAGTCTTCTTACAAAATACTTCTTCCTATATTAGTTTAGCAACACTGACCAGTTTTGGCGCTAAACGCTATTTGAGAGAAGAGAAAAAGTTCCGAGAATCCCCACCAGGCAAGCGAACGTGGTCGATGCTAATTCCATCTAGCGTCTCAGAAACAAAATACTAGCAGAATAGAATCCCCTTAAACAAATACAAAATGACGGACACTTTCATGCCCGTTGTGTGTGGTTGCATAATCGACAGGTACGGATGATGGCCAACAGTGACGTTCTGAGTATTAAATGGAGTAAATTTGTAGCCGCATGGTCTAGGAAGACATCTGCAGTGTCGGTAGAGCACAACACATGAAACAAGGTTCACATCACTTGTTGGCCGTTTTCGTGATACTAACACGACCGGGCTGTCATCATTGCAAACATCAGGCTAAGGGAATCGTTAAAAGGATTGAGAAAATTGGACACAGGACAAGACGACAGACAGAACAAAAAAATTAAACAAAGCAATTGTATGACATCAAGGATTGTAACCTGGATAGAATTATGACCTATTTAAAAAATCAAGGATTTGTATACACTAAACTTTAACTTCCCTTACCAACGTATAATGGGTACTCACGGCTTTCACGTAAGGTGACATCCCGATATTTTCCTCGAGCGAATTAGCAATGACTTTCATGTTATTGATGCTATTCCTTACATTTCCGTCGCTTTGAACTCATGTTTACTAGAGTACATTTCTGGGCATTTTTCATTACATGTTTCCACACTTGTGAATCACACTGTTTCATGTGTTGTGCCCTACCGACACTGCAGATGTCTTCCTAGACCATGCGGCTACAAATTTACTCCACTTAATGCTCAGAACGTCACTGTTGACCATGATCCTTACCTGGCGATTATGCAACCACACACAACGGGCCGTCATTTTGCATTTGTTTAAGATATTGACTTAATACAAACGAATTATTGTTACCAGGTGGGAACCCTATCCATACATATCCATTTAGACCAATCTTTCATTGGCAGATTGTCCGGGAATCCCTACGTTCCTTTGGGGAATCCCTTGCGCGTGCATTGTAGAGTTCTGAAGCATGCAGACTTCAATAGAGCAGGTATGACTTCTTATGCTATTGTTTTACCCGCGCTCTGTACCTTGTATAGTTTCCGAAATATTGGCGTCCAAAATTCATTTTCCCACGCTTTCAGCACCTTGTAGGTCCGAAATTATGTCCGATCGCCGAAAGTTCAAGAGGAATATTTTTCTTGTCTCAGTGTCAGGAATCACCTCCCAAGAGCTGTAACAGTTATTTTGCAACACCCGAGATATTAGCACGCATGCGGCCATAATTTTGAAGATATTTGAACCAAATTTTACTATGTTATTTCTAGGTTTAATAGCTCGGCTAAGTTCGTTAATGAGCAAAATCGGCCAAAGGGGATGATCGGGGGAGGGGTTGAAATTTTGAAAATATATATATATATATTCACGCTAGCGGCCATAATTTTGAAAATATTTGAACCAAATTTTAATGTTATTTCTTGGCTTAATAGGTCGGCTAGGTTCGTTAATGAGCAAAATCGGCCCTAGGGGGTGGTCGGGGCAGGTGGTTGAAATTTTGAAACAAATATATATCAGCCCCTATGGAGTTTAGAGGATAACTTTGTCTGCATAAATTATAGTATTCCCTATGAAGTATACGGTGACACCAACGATTCAGGGGTTGTGGGGGTACGAATGGGGGGTGGAAATTTGAAATTTTTAAAACCACGTCTTGTGGGGTGTCGTTAAAAAGCTCTTGATGATTAATCTATAAATCAATAACTAGTTTCTCGATAGCGCTCATATCACGCGAGATTTGAATTTTTGAAAACATATATATAAAAACTTCGAGATCTACCTCAGCCTGTAGGCCTGCCGAAAGGGATTTTTTTTACACTACAAAATGTATGCTTGAAGTCCAAAAGTGTAAGTAAACATAAATATTTTGTTCGTACTTGCTTCAACTACTTGATCTCCCTTTTGCAGCACGTTTCAAATGTGTTTGAAACATAATATTGCTCAAATACCCCGTATGTGCATTTTCACCTTAACCACCCTAACTGAAATATTTCAGAACATGTTGAAAGTGAAAGATTTACAACTAAATTATTTAAGCACTTACGTTAGAGATGTAAATTAATTAAAGGAAGTACAATAATGAAATTAATAAACGTAGATATTTTCTCAAAACTTAGGAAACATAATAATGATATTTTGAGAAAACACATATAGATTTTCAATTTGGGATTAAGATAGACAAGACAAATGCTCAGTTGCTCTGAGATGCGTAGTGGGTAAAATGGTAAGCATTTTGAAGAAAACGTAGCTGAGAGATGTATACCTTCAGATTCAATACAGTAGTTCCATTTTAGGTTAAGGAAATGTTGAAGATGGGAGAGTTGAGGAGCGTTTCAGTTGTCTCGCCTCAGGTGCTCGTTGCCCTAAGTCTTTTGTTATTGGAGTGCGCGTTGGAAGCTAAACGATTCTATGAACATTCCCGTTCTCCTTTGGCAGAAAAAAACGAAAAAGAAAGTTGTCTTCTCTTCTTTGCATTCCTCTTGATTTCTTTTTCTTCTTTCCTTTCCTCGTCTTTTTAGTAGGAAAAGGATCTATTCAATTTATTTTCATTGTTCACAGTAACGAAAAAGAAAAACTATTTCGCGTTGAGTAACAAAATGTTTCAGCGAGCAAACTGGAATGAAAATAGAGTTACCTTTTCCCAATATCAAAAAGGTGAACAAACTTTCAGGTTATCTATACAGATTTAAATTGCGGTGAGCTCTGTAGTTAGTCTGTTTGATATAAAACTGAAAAGATCGTGTTTGTGTGTACTTGTGGGGAAAAAATAATTTTAACTTAAGGCTGTCTCTCAAATATTTCATTTTATTCATTAGGTAAAAAGCAGGTCAATATATTTCTGAATATGTATACCAGCACGCTACTAAGTAAAATCATCTGTTTTTATTTACTATGTTCGTTTTGTCGGGAAATAAGTGTGGACTCAGTTTCTAGTCACAATTAACATAAATATTGACAATTGACAATTCTAGGCATAAATAAATTGATGGAAATGTTCGTGGTGCGGTTCGCTTACTTACCTCCGATGACATAATAGTTACGCCAGACGCTAATATTTTGAAAGACTGAAAGATAAAATATCCATCTCTTATATGGTTCTTTTGTTATGCCGGATCCTCCTCCTTCTGCTCCCATAATGACTCGAGTATCTGCCTCCGAACTCTTGAAAGTTGTCAAATCTTTTCCTTCTGTATCTACAGGTGGTTTGGATGGTCTTCGTCCTTCAATTCTAAAAGATGTTTTGATGTTTGAGAATGTGGACTCAAAGGAACAACTCATTACATCTTTATGCAACTTTATTTCTATTATATCTTCTGGAGAAGTACCCATAGAATTTCATCCATTTTTTTTGGCGCTACCTTTCTTGCCTTAAAAAAGAAGTGTGGTGGAATTCTTCCCATTGTGATCGGCAATGTGTGGCGTCCTCTGACAGTAAAAATTATTTGTTTTAGAATTCGTGATTCAAATAACACTTTTCTTTGTCCTCACCAGTTAGGTGTATGTGTTCCTTACGGTGCTGAGGCTGCTGTCCATGCTGCTCGCTTATACTTTTCTTATCATCTTCGTCCTAAGGCTATAGTAAAGATAGATTTTCGTAATGCCTTTAACAAGTGAAGTTGCGATGCCATATTGAAGATGGTTCAAAAACAGTTTTTGGTGATTTATCATTATGTTTTTCAGTGTTATTCTCAAACCAGCGATCTCTTTCTGGGTGATGACATTATTTTATCTTAACATGGAGTCCGACAAGGTGATCACCTCGGTCGTGCTCCTTTTGCAAATTACACTACAATCTGTCGTCAATTCTGTAACTACCGAATTTAATTTATGGTATTTGGATGATGGCACTATCGCGGAAGATCCTGACCTAATTCTCTCTACTTTACTTAAAATTCGGGACATATCATCAGAAATTGGCTTATATCTGAATTTTTCAAAGTGCGAAGTTGGTTTTCTTAAAATTCAGCAAGGCCAGTACGATGTTATTTATTGAAGATTCATGGAAGTATCCCCTGGAATACGAATTACGACTTCTACTTCAACATATCTGCTTGGATCCGCAATCTCTACCGATGCTCTGCGTAGTCTATTTTTTGAGAAGGTATCTAAACTGGAATTTTTCTTTTCTCGGCTCTCTTTGATTTCAGCACATTCAGCATTTTATCTGTTTCGTGGTTCCTTTTCCATCCCCCGTTTAATGTATTTTTTTACGTTGTTCTCCTTCTTGGCGGGAAGATACATTGTTACATAGATATGATTGTGTTTTACAGGCTGGCCTCGAATCAATCCTCAACTGCTCTCTGATTAATAGTGTCTGGTTTCAGGCCACTTTACCCGTTCGTTCGGGTGGACTTGGTATTCGTCGGGCCATGGATTGGCGATTCCGTCTTTTTCTTAGTGTCTCTTCATGGCTCTCAATGTCTTGTTGAGTCTATCCTTCCACCGGGTTTATGCCTTCATCCCGACGCAGCCACTCATGATTGTATGTTTAGCCAGCATGGATTCCCCTTCTTTAGACTGCATTAGTTCTCAGGCCATTTGGGATGATCCAATTATTCAACGCACCCAATCATTTCTTCTATAATGCCCCGGTTGTCTTCAGGATAAATCCAGAGTTTTGCTCCTTTTTTCTCCAGTGTCTGGTGTTTTGCTTCAGGCCCTACCATCTCTTCCTCTGGGCCTCCACATATCCAATGAAAGTTTTCGTATTGCTGTTGCTTCACGATTAGTAGCTGATGTCTGTGTACCTTACAGTTATCCAGCTTGTGGGGCATTCGTAGATCAACGAGGCATTCACGATCTCTCTTGTATTTGTAGTGCTGGTAGACACATGCGTCATGATAGTGTAAATGACGTAATTCTTCGTGCGCTTATATTAGCTGAAGTATCTTCAGCGCGTGAATCATCTGCATGTAGTAGTTCCGATGGTAAGAGACTCACGGTATAAATCTAGTGCCTTGGAAAAGAGGAGATTTTTATTATGGGATTTTACTTGTGTTGATTCGTTTGCCCTCTCGAATATTCTTCATTCATCTTTCCGAGCTGGTGGAGCTGCTTCCCGTCGAGAAGTGGATAAAAAATAGAAAATACAGTACCCTGTTAAATTCATCTCATTGACATTGCAAACGAGTCAAGCGGTACTTGGAGCACCGAGGGCTTCAATTTGATAAACGAAGTTGGACGAAGAATTGGCTTGTTTCCGGCTATGCTCGCGTCACCACAACTTTCCTATTGCAGCGTATTAGTTTCGCCGTATAGCGCGGTAATGTTTCTTCAGTTCTTGGAACGTTGCCTCCGAGGAAGGAATTGGAGGAGATTTTTTTAAGTGCTGTTCACCTTATTGTTTTTAGGTAGATTTCGAAGAAAAATCTACCTATTGA
>JAGDQP010001701.1:20810-43119 GCA_022664845.1 Lepisma saccharinum
TCTAGTAAACATTTCCGCGGAATCGCTTAGTTTCAGAGTTACAGCCTGCCGAAAGCGTGGAAAAATGAACTTTGGAGGTGAATACCTCAAAAACTATGAGCCATTGAGATTAGGCGGCATGTTATCGCCTGAGACTTGTAATGAGCTCTATCCAAAAATGTATGAATCAGAAGCTTTTAGTGGCGGCGCAAGGGATTTCCCCATAGGGAGTGAGGGATTCACGAATATTCCGTTAGGAAAGGTGCGTCTGATGCATGATATACGAAACGACGTCCGAACAAGTAACAAACATACGTTGACAGACCAGCGATATCTTGAACATAATGAAGATATCGAAGGATTTTAGTGTGTTGTGTGTGGTTGCATAACTACAGCATAGAATGAGTATGGTGGATAAAATGAAATTAAATAAACTCTTTAATTAATAGCTCACAATCATGCCAAGTGTACTAAAATAAAAAGATATTAATTATATGTAATGATTATGGAAGAATTGGTGCAATGAGAAAATGCAATGGAGATAGATCACAGATAAAGTGAGAGTACAATGTTCACCACAAACTCACATTATCTGTGATTTAAAATTGTCTCTATTGTCGTAGAGGTGAAGGCTCTACCACTTATTCACAATTGACCGCGTCCTTCTCCTCCCCCATAGCAGACAAAATTGTATTAACGTCGCATGGGAGGTAATGACGCATTGAAACCAAACACAAAAAGGCCGTGTGACAAAATATCGGAAACGGCTGCCTCTCCAAGTTCAAGGTGTGTGAAAATGGGGAAAATGAACTTTGGTTCGGAATAAGCGCAAAACGAGTAAGCAGAGGACGGTGGTGTCAGGCGGGATGCAAAGAAACTTATGGTGTAGTATTAAAAAATGTGATGAACGGGTGCGCAAGGAACTCCCCCAAAAAACTGGTATGCCCACAAATTACGTGAACGTAATTTGGGTTAAAGTAAGCTGCATAAAAGGATTTCCTCCTCGTGATACGTAATTCCGTGGAAGATGATAATTACCTGCACAGAAGCAAGGAAAATGGATGAAACGTGACCTGTTGTGTGTGCTGGAAAACGGTACAAAGAAATGCGCTGGAACCCTATGCTTAATGTATTTATCCGATAGGTGGAATCACGTCGGAAATAGAGACAGAAAACCTTTCGTTCGACTCTCCAATGCAGCAGTTTCAAAACTTTATTATCTGGTGCTCCTTTTTCGTAAGACTTGCATACTTCACGGCCCACTCAATCGCGCTTCCTTTGTAATACATGCTTCTTGTCTGATCCCTTTTGCGATTTCACATAGAGCATTAAATTCTCAAATCTGCGATAATAAAAATAAGATAACGATAATAATAAAATAACCATATTCTCACCACTTTATACGTATTTATTTCCTGCAAGCATTCTACATACCATTGTAGTGAAGTAGCATTTTTTACCGGCTTTGTTTTTAATGAAACCACAGTTCTTACAGAATAGTTACTTTTCGTTTTACGGTATTTAATTGAACGCCTCTTTGTTAAAATATTCGTAATAGTTGCAATACGAATGTAGTTTATTAGTGCCAGTAGCTGTCTCCCCACTTGCTCACTCTTCATGTCCCCCATATTTGGATCCACTGTTCTAATGTGTCCATGGAGCTGGAAGGAATACTTACACTGAGAAGGAGCAAGTGGAACTTCTACGCACGCATAGCAGTATGTACGTAGTTCATAGTACTGCCGCTAGGGACATGATACCTTTGGGCGCACAGTACGGAACCCATCGTCGTTTGTTGCCATTACAGTGTGCCTCGCATTAGGTTCTATTGCAGTTTTATTGTGGAATCACGTAAAATGGACTGACTGTGTTGTAGTGGGCATCAATGAAACTAACTTGTAAGTGACACACGTCGTGTTATGCTCTGGTGTTAGATGTGGAAGTACTGTGTAAAAGGATAATAAGTGTTGTGATCAACAGTAGACAGTTGTGTGTAAGTGCAGACGTTTGTGTTCAAGTAAAAGTGACTGTGTTATTTTTATTCGTACGTGTGAAATGGCAGATTACCCTGTCCACGAGCTGGTAGATATGCACTTTATCTACGGAGAGGCAAGGGGTAATAGCCAAGAGGACGAGGCGTTTGTATCGTGAACGTTTCCCTCAAAGGAGATTACTTTCCCATGTATCTTTTCAATGTCTCCATATTCGCCTCCGACAAGCCCCACGACGCGAAATTGGAGGAAATCGCACTGTGCGAACACGTTGGAGGGGCCGAAGACCTGCAAACCCATAGCCACCCCTGCAAGTTTCCAGACTTGGAATATTATGATGCTTACTACGACTTACCACTGTAAGCATCAGCAGGCATACTCTATGAGTAACATAACTACTCGCCAAGGAGGCTAATGGAGCACTTGTTGACTCAGTACTTTTATAACAACTGAGTCTATCAACCAACGTGTCTACTACCACCAAATATTTATTATAGGCAATAGTTACATATAAATACATTTACGTACATGCTATATACATTTTCTTAAAATATATGTTCTATGGGTACTAAGCGAATAGAATAAACTGTAAATACTAAAAATAAAAACAATGAATAAATATTAATAAAATATAGGATTGACTAAAATAAAACTAATACTCAGTAAAACAATAATAGTGAAGATATAGCCTTACTAAAGATATACACCTCTTAAACTAAAGCCATTCTTCCCAATTAAAACACACAATCTTCAATTAGAACATAATACAAAGTAATCTCTAAAAGAAGAATAAAAGAAAATTTAATACATTTAAAATATAAAGTAATACTGTTTAACCTACTAAAAAGATGTATGTAGCAACTTACTAAGGTAGGAATTTTCACATGAACCCAGTTACAATTTTGAATAGATAATGATAATAATAAAACCTATTCAAAATTACCAAAATTTACAACAAAGTTCGGCAGATAGCAAAAAGATTGTACACACAAACACATTAAAACATGAACATAACTAACCCAAATATAAATGGCCCCCAATACAATAATTATTCATATATTAACTCTACGTTTGAATGTTTAGAAATCTAATAAAAATTCGATGACCAAAGTACTTAATGTACTCAAAAGACCACCCTACTAACCTGTATCATTCTAAAACGAAATTCCAAAACAATGTTAAAACCAAACAACTTAAAGGATCATTTAAATCAAATACCTGAGCTACAGGGAAATAATAATAATTAGCAATACATAATACCACATTATACATAACAAGGATTTGAGTTAAATAAATCAAAAGCTAAACCTAGGGGCCGGAGACCAGCATCTCCCTCCTGGTTTAATTGTGTCCTCCTCCTCCCTGCTGGTTTCCGAAAAATTTGGTACTAAGAATGGAGACACAACCCTATCACAATTCGTAGATGGAAAATCAAACCGTACTCTGGACAAAGAGATTTCTATGTACTTTAGACACCAAATTCAGGTAACAACTCTTCACTCTTCAAAATGTCTGCAACATCTCTGCCATAGAATTTTTCTCTTCTGGATGCAAAAAGTTCATCATCGATTGGACAAAACAACACTACATGTTCGGGAGTTGCAATTTCTCAACACTGACATAATTCACTATCCCGAAGACCCAAAGAATGGAGCCTATTTTCATATGGACCGTGTCCAGTAATAAACTGAAGCAAACCATATTCCATATAGGGCAAGCTGAAGTCAATGTTAGTTCGGACCTCCGGGAAAAAGTTCCACACTCTTCTACTTTTAGTTGATTTGTCCCATTCATCTTGCCATAAGTCAATCAACATTTCTTGGAGATCGTTTATGTCCTCAAGATCCCTACCGAGGATTCTCCTGATTCCTCCTGTCCTCTTCTCCTTAAACAGATATCGAGTAGCAGCTCTCAAAACTTTAGATGGAGGGGCATAGTTCCAAGTCCCACCAACAAACCATCCAACGATACGGCTGTAAATACCAATGTAAGTCGCAACAGGAGCTTTCTTTGGACAGAGTCAATCTTGGCAGCAAGGGATTTGTTTTCCACCAGTCTGTGCGCCCACAGACTTTAGGCGTATGTAATGATTGGGACCAAAATTGCAACTTGGTAAAGGAGAACGACTTTGGCTAGAGATGTTAATTTATTTACCATCTTTGCTGCTTTGATCTTTAACTGGGCAATATGTTCATTCATTTTCAGATGTTCATCTAATACCAGAGCAAGATAATTTACAGTTCTAGTCCTAGAAATCTTATGGCCCTCGTATTTTATTATTGGATCCCTCTTTAATTGACCCTTGAGGAATAGATAGCTAGTTTTGTTAGTAGCAAGTGACATTTTGTTTTCTTTGCACCAATGACTTAGAGCAGATAACGCATGGTTTAGTTTTCGTTCAATTTCATTCCTAGAATTGCCCACCACCAAAAACACTAGATCATCTGCATATGCAACCAGTCCGTTGACTTCTGGAAGATCCTGCAGCCGGTTAAGGCAGGGATTAAAAAATATGTTCCAGAGCACTGGACCCAACACGGAGTCCTTAGGGCAGCCTTTAGATGTAACTTTGGAGAACACTTCACTGGAATAACTAAATGAGACTTTTCTGTTGTTAAAATAGTATCTTATCATCTTCCACAGTCCATTTGGGATCTCCATATTAGCCAGAATGACCAATAGGAAGGGCCACCATACATTATCAAACGCTCCCTGTATATCAATAAATAAGCCCACAACATATTTATTTGCATCCTTGGCATCATCAACGAGTTGGAAAAGTTGAGACATTGCATCCTCTGTAGATCTGCTTTTATGAAAACCAAACTTTGCAGCGTTTAAATACATATCACAGAAGGGGTGGAGGTGTTGTACCAGTACACGTTCGAAGATTTTGCCTATAACATTTAACAGGCATATTGGTCTATAGGACTTTGGTAACGCTTTGTCTTTTTCCGGACTTTTCAGCAAAATGATAAGATTCGCAGATTTCCAAGGAGTGGGAAACACACATTGTTGACAACATTCACAAAAATATCTACACAAATAGGGACCCAATAGATCTGGTAGCTTCCTGATGATCTCATTAGTTATGTTATCCGGGCCAGGAGCCTTGCCGTTTTTCAGCTTTCTAATGATGGGCAACAAGGTATCGTTGGTAATATCCAGAGCACACACTTCCGTTAAAGGAATAGACTCAGTTTTAACCGTCAGTTCCTGTCTGATGTTTCGGTGGTAACCAGTCTCCACTTCAGCGTCATCGTCCGGTAGAAGGCAATTCATAAGCATTTCCACAGTATCTTTCCAACCAAGAGTTACCCTTCCATCGCTATCTCTCATTGTACTATGGGCCGTTGGCGGCCTTAGTCTTTCATTCACGATCCTGTACGGGACACCCCAGGGATCCATATCCAACGGGCGAATAACAAAGCACTCCCAGCTACGTGTCTTCGCCCTTTCAAGGCAACGCTGATAGTGTTCTCTCGGTTGCCTGTACTTTTTTCTAGGCGTAACACGCAATGTTCGGGAAGAGGGGCACGCTGATATGATTTTCGTCGTGCATTAAGAATTCTTTTGAATCTTTGAAGTTCATGACTCCAATAGGGTGGTTTATCCCAAGGCAACCGTTTCTTCTATATTGGGGAAGATTTCTGGAGGGCGGTGATCAACGCTTCGCTGAGTTCTACTGCTTTGACATTCATATCATCTCCTGGGTTGATCTGAGGTAGCTGTAGGATGTCCCGCAACTTCTTCCAGTTAACTGATCCTATATTGAAGCGACGTTGGGGGGTTACGTGATCCTCGCACTGCACTTTCCTTCCAAATCACTTGATGGAAAGAGGGAGCAGAAGATGGTATTATGGTCACTTAAAGTGAGGCTGTCTGCTACCCTCCAGTTTCGGATACAATCGACAATTCCCGTAGTTGACATAGTAACGTCTATGTTCGAACTAGCACCCACGTGTTACAAAAGGTTTTAGGAAATCCTGGCTGGTTTAGCATAACTAAATTATTTGCAAGAATGACGTCCTCCAGTTGTTCACCTTTTGCATCAGTTACGGCGCTGTACCACATTGCCGATTTTGCATTTGAATCCGCTATTACGATGATTTTGCAACCAGCATATGTATTTAACATATGTTCAAGCTTGCGTAAATGTACTTCAGTTGGATCTGCGAACTTGAAATACATGTTGATTAAGATGGAGTTAAAATAATTCCACACAATCTCCATGCAAATCACCTGTTCATCACTTAGTTGGTCCACTAAAATGAATTTAATATTCTTATTATTGATAATTACTGCAGCTTGTGGTTTGGCTCCCTTCAAGAATATACAAGACGAAAGGGGGAGACCAGGAATTCTTCCCTTCATCGTATAAGGTTCTTGCACACAACTTATGTCTACGTGTCGTTCTTGTATTAAACCTCTCAGTTCACTGATAACCGTCCTAGATCGCTGAGCATTAATTTGCAAGAATTCAATCCTATCCATAGTCAATTGTAGATACTAGTCTTTCCTGCCCAATCTTATAGGAGAGGCACTCCTGGTTATTTTTAGCTCGACACGTACGGTTTTTCAGGTAGCAGGGTATACACCACATGCCGGGGTCATTTTTTTCGGACAGTCCGGTCGACGATGTCCCTCCAAAGCACAATGTCCACATCGAAGGGTGCCAGGACAATACCTCTCAATGTTTCCTAGAACTTGGCATTTATAACATCTCGACACAGGTAAGAAGTCCCTAATGGATAACGCCTCGTAAAAGATGAACACTTTTTCTTTAGCCAACAGTTCTCTCCGTGTTGCTCCATCCACCTCCAACACGAGATGGCATCTACGTTCGTTTCTGGGACCAGATCGGAACCTAGCCCTGATGATACACCTAAGTCTTTCTATCTTAGAGTCTTCAAAATTTTGCTTGATAAGAGCATCCACTATTTCATTATTATCAAGCGAGCTATCAATATTATAGAGGATCATCAAAGACTTGCTCTTGGGTTCTCCTGGCACTCAAAATGTTTAGTCACTGCTGGAATGTTCCTAATTTTCGTTAGTTCTTCGACAGTATCCCCAATAATCATTAATCCCGTTTTGGTTCTACGAATAGAAGCTTTAACTTTATTACCCCTGGGATCAACAAGTTCCACGAATTTGCTCTCTATGTTTGGGAGGTCTGCTTGGTTTTTAGGTTTTACAAGGAGTACAGATTTAGCCTTAGCGTTCAGTTTTTCAATATTTCGAGTTCTTTCACTAAGGATAGGCTGAGCCTTTTCTAATGCCTGGGCGTAGTTGGAATTACTTGCATTTTATGGAATACCACTTAAGCACTGTTGACAATCAACTTCACGGGGTTCGAGCTGTTTGGAGGTTATCACTTGAAGTTCTTTCCGGGCTTGTTGTAATTCATTTTCCAAAACACTGCATTTACCCTCTTCGAATTTCGCATTCAAGAGAGATTCTCTAAAGAGGGTGCAGTCTTGCTCCAATTTAATGTTCTGTGCCTGTAAGTGGGTGTTCGAGTTCTCCAGAGCAGATATTTTACCGCCCAATTCAGAAATCCGCTCAGCAACGGCCGCTAGTCGAGATTCCAAATCCAACTTCACTTTCTCCAATTCCATCACTTTTGACCTTAAATCTTCATAGCCAGAAACCCCAGCTTCCACCGTACGCTGTTGTTCGACCTCAACAGGGCCATTCCCATTGACATTGTCTCCACTCTCGTTCAAAAATTTCTTAAATAATTCGACTCCAAGTCGTCGCTTTTCAAATTGACAAAGCTCCAGTTCATCCCTCAATGTGAGAATTTGTCCTTCCAAGTTACCTATTCTCACTAACCACACCACAAGGTGTGTCTTGTGATTGTTCGATTTTATTAGCACCCACTTTAGACTTGTTGAGAGATGACTCTATAAATTTCAAACTCTCATGATAACGTTGTAGGAGTAACTCCACGTCCTCCTCTTCCACTTCTGTCCGAGTACGCTTTACACCAGTCACGAGCTGGTAGATATGCACTCTATCCACGGAGAGACAAGGCGTAATAGCCAAGAGGACGAGGCGTTTGTATCGTGAACAAAGGAGATTACTTTCCCACGTATTTTTTCAATGTCTCCATATTCGCCTTCGACAGACAGAGTCTCTTCAAGCCCCACGACGCGAAATTTGAGGAAATCGCACTGTGCGAACAGTTGCTTTCGACGAAAACGTACTGGCAGCGATCAGAGATTGTCCTCAAACTAGCACACGTGCTATCGGTCGGGCACTGAACGCAAGCCATGTGACTGTATGGAACGTCCTCCGTGACGAAAGAATGCACCCATTTAAATTACAGAAAATACATGCCTTGCTACTTGAGGACTTTCCTCGTCGGATAATGTTTTGTCGATGGTACCCCACGACAAAGTATGGCTATTCTGGATTTTCAAAGTGTAATTCTGTGGATTGACGAGGCAATATTCACAAACACTGGCATATTCAATTGTCACAATAGCCATGTGTTGGACGTGAAAAATCTTCATGCAACTCTAGTGAACGATCAGCAGCATAGATTTGCTGTCAAGGTGTGGTTTGGTATAGTGCATGATTTTGTGGTAGGGCCTTACTTATTACCGACCCGCCTGTGTGGTGGTAATTATCATGTATTTTTAGGAACTGTCCTCCCAGAACTGTTAGAACATGTGCCTTGAACGTAAGACGGAGGATGTGCTTCTGGCATGACGGTGCACCTGCCCCTTTTTGACAGGAATGCGCAGACCTACCTAAATGACACTTTCCCGAATAGATGGATCGGCAGAGGAGGATCTATAGCGTGGCCACCTCGCTCAACCGACCTCACGCCACTGGCTTAGTTTTTCTGGGGGAAGATGAAACACCTTGTGTACTCAACACCAGTCAGAACAGCCGAAGAACTTGTTGCCCGAATTAATGTTGCTGCGGCTGGCATCTCAGAAACGCCATCCTACACGGCAAAATTTAGTTCGAAGATGTCATATCTGCAATAAGGTCAACCGCAGACAATTTCAACACCGTATGTAAACTGTTACCGTTCACAGCTATCTCGTGTACTCCAACAACACTGCACAAATACTGTACAGGGTACAGCTGAGTGTATCACACCTATCCTACTTTGTAGGAAACTAAATGAAGTCGTAGGTTGCCACTATATTCCTTTGTATACTTTTGCAACACACAGAACATGTCACTTTTCGTCCATTTTCTTTGTTTCTGTGCAGGTTATCATCATCTTCCACGGAATTACGTATCACGAGGAGGAAATCCTTTCCCGCAGCTTATATTCACCTAAAATGTACTCACGTATTGTTTGGGAATTATTAATTACAAAGTCACTACAGAAAGAGGTGAATCACAGATAAATCATTACAAGACCAAGTTCCGGTCCCTCGCTCTAGTAACTGTAAAGTATATCGCATATTTATTGTAGCTTTTATAATAAAATTGGTGTCGGATAAAAGTCAACAAGTGTGTTTTGCTCTTATTATCATATAACCACTATAACCTCGATCTCACGTCGGAAAGGCTCTACCTAAGTTCTACTCGTACAATACGTGCTTTCACGTCGTTACGGATAAAGTCAACAACAACCAACTAAAGGATATTTCGATCGAACAAACGGATTCGAAAAGCAATAGCGCAGAACAATACGATATTGATCAATATCGGTCCATATGGGCAAACCAATATTTATTCAAGCGACGCTATATACCTCTGGTGATAACATGTAAAAGTTCATGTAGTCAACACGCGTCTAGCTTTGTTTGGTGGCAAGACAGTTGTTCATCGACGCATGTTAAAGTTCAGAAAGCCTGCTCTTCCACGGGAAGGACACAGGCAAATAAAGTCTTAAAGCTGATTACGTTTTTTCCAAACAGTCTTTGACCACTGTAAGTACAAAGACAAAACAACAAGATTTATAGTAATATTTTTAAGCTGGTTACCATACATCGCCAAAACCAGGGGACATTTTACACTATTGTTTCGTTTGTGCGGTAGAAAGTAGCGTATTTTCTCGAGGCCATGTTGTTGTTAAGAGAAGTACCCTTTGGTAAAAGCATAAGTTAAATTCATATTTATTTACATTTGTTTTACGTCATAGCATTCAATTGAAGCTGTTTCATTGTAATCGTGACCATTGTACTCAAGTTCTTGGCAAAAAAATTAAAAGGTTAAAAGCTGAAGAAACGTGAAATGATTACAGTTGAGCGAAACTACAAATTTTAACTCGAATGTAAAATCGAAAATATTAGTTTACAAACTAACGGTAGTAGACAAATTTTGCAAACCATTAGCACAGCGAAGTGATGTAACTTTAGCTACAGAAAAATAGTATTTTTTTACAAAAACAGTATTTTATACATAAACAGTATTTTTACAATTTCTAACGTGGTTTACTATTTCTTGTTGGTTTGTCTATGTTGATGATCCTATACAAAAGATGGGATTCTTTTATAATTTTTAATAATTCAGAATTACATTATGTTCACGATGTCAATGACCGATATTGAGCGATGTTGATAACCAATATTGAGAAATGTCGATGACCGATGTTGAACGATGTCAATACACGATGCCAGTCTATATCGTTGACTAATATTGGCCAAGTTGTTTGCCATCCAATATGTGGCCGATGCCAGTTTATATCGTTGACTAATATTGGCCAAGTTGTTTGCCATCCAATATGTGGCCGATGCCGTTGAACGATATCGATCGATGTAGTAAAATCGAATATACCTATATCGGACGAAGTAGATGTGCTACTGGGTATATTTGACTTATCCTTGGATCAAGAGGTATACATCTTTCAATAGGCTGTTGATACTAATTTCTGTTATTTTTTTACGGCGTCAATTGCTTTCATTTTGATTGTTTTATGCGCTTTTTTGTTGTAACTTTCAATCAGTGCTTGTAATGTATCGTAACTACCTTGCACGGTGAACTGTTTCCAAGAAGCGTTGAATTATTTTAGCTTTCTTGTCGCTGTATGAAGAATAATGAGTAATTCTATTTTGTTAAGTTGATAAACACTTTGTTTTATAGCTCCATAACGCGAAATATTTGTATAACCGTTGCTGTTGTGCAGTTCTTTAGAATTGAATAAAACGTCAGTGTAGCTCTTTCGCTGTTTTAGTTTTAACTGGTACAGCCCATGCATGCTTGCTAAAAGTGATTTATTGTTTAGAGAAAACTAAACTCATATTTAATTTATCTAAATCTTTTCAATTATCAGTGCCTATTTCAACCATGTCAGTCGACCATAAATCGTGTATACCCTTTGTCACAACATGTATTCTTTTAAAATTTCGTCTGGCGGGCTTGTGTAATTCTTCAATACTTTTGTATCTACTGTTCATTATTTAATAATCTATTTAAGATCCAGAGATCAATTATGCTATAAATATTAAAATAATTAAAATCCGATACTCAGAATGTGAAAAATTATCCAATCGGACTACAAGTACTTCCCATTCTAAAATATCAAAATCATAAAATCCAATTACGATCTTCTGATTGAGCATCTGAAAGTCAACTACCTTCATATAAACTAATTGATAAATTATAATATTTTTGTCCATTGATCGATTAATATATATCAATAATCAGAACTTTATTATTTTTATTTTTAATCAAATGGAATCCTATAATTTTTAGCTTCTCGATGAATGGTATTTCAAATAGGGTGTATTCATGTCAAAAAGATATACCTTACCACTAACATTATTAAGCGTAACGTCGCGTTCCGTGTTAGGTATGGAAAATTTTTAAAGAACTCAACAATATGTAAATTACGAATTCATGATAACAATTCATGAGGCAATATATATGGTCGTATACATATCATTTTAGTGTATTTTCTAACTCTTTCAATTTTGTAATAATATTATTATTAATCTTATTGTTATTAGAATTTAAGTCTGTGATAGTTGCAAATTTTAATATGCTGTCTTCCTCCTCCGAAAGCTGAGTCACTGTCGGGATTAAAGCTATAGCAGCTTCAACATTTCGAAATTCGTCAATTTCAGCGCACTTTTGGATAAATTATTAAGAATATTAGTCACAAAAATATTTTGTTTATATACACTAATCTGTTTTTGAATATCAGTAATTAGAGTGTGTTCTGTTAATGTACTATCCTCTAAACCGTTCAACGTATCTTTTATCTCTATGACCATTCCATTAACACACTGAACAATGTTGAACGTTTTTGTATCGCTTTTTTGACTTCATTCTCAATTTGTATAGCTTCTTTGACTTCATTCTCAATGTTATTGAACACTTCTTGAATATTTGAAAGATCTTCTAGTGTTTGAAAAAACTATATACTGACCTGAATGTTTTGTAATTGAACTTTAATATTTTCTATCACTTCAGGGAGGTTTCCAGTGACTTCGATAACTTCTTGAGTATTATTTATTGTATGTTTATTGTCTCTACTTCTTGTAAAGTTGGGAGTGTGTTAATAGTATTTTGATGAATAGTTAATTTTGCTTTTATTAAATCAATATTGTCTCCTTTTGTAACGAAATCGTTTAAAACTTAAGAATACTCTGGATATTTGACTGTTTTGGAGTGTTCTTCTGAATTTCTCTAAATCATTTTGAACGGTTCTCACAATATGCTGAAGATTAATTAAATCAAAAGGAAGATTAAAACCTTCTAATTTTGTATTTAATTTTGCGAGTGTTTCCTGCAGAGTACTGACGTCAGTAGGGAGATTATTTTAAATGGTCTGCAGATTCTTTAGTTCGATTTGAATATTTGTAACTTCTGAAATATTATTAATTATTGTTTTAAACTGAAAAAGTTTCCTACTAATTTTAGGTACATCCCTATAAACAGGTAGGTTGGTTTGATCGTCACGAAGTTTGTTTATTTTATTAGTAATGGATTTAAATTCATTTTGTAGTTTTGAAATAACTGCTTGCATCTGTAGCAATTAGCTTTGAATTGACGTGGGTGGGAAACTCATTGAAAAGATATTAAAACACGGAGGGAGAGAGAGGAATGGAAAAAAGAGATAAATTATGCTTTCCAAGTTGGTTTCCTCTACCTGCCTTTGCATGGCAACAAGTGGATTCAAGGTCGTCTGTGTATGATTGTGCGGTGACGACTCTTTGGCTTCCTTTAGCCTGGAGCGCTGCTGCCTAACGGGAAAACGTTTCTTCCGCTATACGGGAGGTACGCGTGTGTGTATGTATGCGATACAAAATTGCATCAATGTAGAGTAGTGAAACCATCAACCTGCTTAGATGGATAGTGGTTCTTTTTTTCAATCGGTTCGGCACGGAAACGAAAACGAAAGTGTTTGAAGAGTTGTGTGTGTTGCGAGCTTTATTAGGCCGGAATCATAACGGTATGTTATAAAAGATGTAAGAAGGAATGTTTAGGTGCTTTATTTTACCGTGTTCATATCGGTCCAGGAGGTAATGAGAATCAAGTTCAAGGCTATTGTATTTGGCTGTAAATAAGTGAAATTCAGCATTTGATCGGAGAAGCGTTTTATGTACCTTGGTAAGTTTACCTGTTGCCTGTTTGAAATTGGCAAATTATTTTAAAACTTTTCTCTTTTGAAGTGGGAAAGCCTATTAGAAGTGAGTTCGATGGTAATTTTGTCGTTATAATTTAAAAAAAATACTGATGCATGAATTTGTGAAACAAGGATATTTTAACTTAATGAATTTACTTTACTGTTTGATATCGTCATGGTTGGATACGAAGCTTATCGAGTCCGGTGAACTGCCATATCTAACGCGTTGGTCCACATTAGATATAGATTTTCGGTACTTTTGGTGAAGAATTGTTTGAACAAACATTCAGGTATTTGATAGTTGCCGAACTTCAGACGTGCTTGTGCTACCTTGGGCATAAGATACAGTCGGAAGACGATTTTCGGGGCAACTTATTGCAAGTTTTGGATACTCTAGCTGCTGGTGCCCGCAGAAATTCCTTCGTGCGGGGCTGGAATTTTTATGTTGATTCCAAAACGCATGAAGAATACATTAGATTTTCTATATCTAAGGTAATTATAAATTTATTTGTGGCCTAAATTTTTTTTAAAAAATACGGATTTTTTTGAAAATTTTGAGTGTATATATGTGTGTAATTCTGTACTATGTATATATCTAAGTATTCTGTGTTACATGTGTTACAATTTTTTATTTCTCTTTTTCTCTATTTTTAGGTAAGTACCAAGTTTAAAATCTTGGATCTTTGTTTGAGCTGCAACTATTTCGGTGATCAATAGCGTTCTTGGTATGCTTCGGTTCTTGCCTGTTTCCAAATGGTTTCTTTGGATTTGGAGTGTAAGGTTGGTAAGTAGTCTAGAACTGTTCTTGTTTTCACGAGGCGAATGCTGTGATGTTCGCTTAAATTTACGTCGTTGGCGTTACCTTCCTTTATCTTCCTTAAAACGAAAATATGTGCAAAATATAGGATGCTAAAAATTATTTGATTTTCGCCAAAAATTACGGTTGTAGCGTCGTGTGTTTATGATCTTCTTACTGAAATGAACCTATGTTAATATATTCTACCCGTCGATACTTGGATGCTTAACTAAGTTATGCTTTTATCAATCATACGGCGAATGCAAAGATGGTATATGTAATTTTACGTCATTATTATTATTATTATGCGATGTAAAGAAAATAAACATCGTATATTTTGACAAATTTGATCTTCATGGTAACATTGTACTGAACTTGTTTATATTTCATAAGGATTTCGTCAGAATATTTAAAAAAATTGTTTTGAAAAAATAGCTGAAATTTTGTTGGTTATCGTTTTCTAAGGAACAAAAATATATGAATATCGTTTCCACTCACTAGCGTGTTAAAAATTTAGTAACGTTACTTGTCTTATGAAGGATTTAACTAGCTTTTTATATATTTTAGTTAAATTACATAACATATTTAAGTTGTTAGATATAACAACTAGTTGAATGTAAATAGCATTCACTTGGCAATGAACTATATCTAACTTAAGCTTTCTCACAATAACTAATGCTATTGAATGTACTTATGACGATGTCGGTTCAAATGACGTATTTGCATTTTGTATCAAAAAAAGAAAAAGTATGAGGTTCAAGCTAATGTTTCTTCCATCGTGAATAGCGGTCTTATACGAAGAATTTTCCCAAGGATGGAAAATCTGTTGTTAAATATCTTTGAAACATCCACGTGAAAAGGAAAGTATCAATACTTCAAAATCTGGATGGAACTTTAGTAATTTCCAGTGCTTAATATCCTACGCCTGTCAGTTTCAAATCTGTAGTACAATTTATGTTCTGCGTACTTTCGAGATTTGTCTATAATTTTCAATAGTTGATTGAATTATGGTTAATTTTTCACGGGTTTTTCACGATGTTGTCAAGTAACTATCTTGGTTCGAACGAATGTAACAGAAAAAACGATGACATCCGGAAGGTGGTATGGGTTGAATTATTTAAGTTAAAATCTATTTGGCTTATCTTGTAATTATTATTCACCTGTTTCGGATGTAAGGTTGCGTAGAGCTGACTTAAACGTTCCGACAGACCGTTCTATATGCCATAGAAGTCTGTGACCTTGTGCTTGTGCATATCTCAATGTAATTCCAAGATTTTCACAATATATTTGAAAATCTGAGAACGTGTGCGAAGACAACTTATCAAGATACAAACGAGATGGAAGTCCGTATACTTGAAATACGTTCTGCTCTAAAAAATTATGATTGTAGGGGTTTTCAAATCGGTGACTGCTTTTGCAATCAATACCTTGTGCTTCTATCTTGGCAAAGTATGGCGTATTTGAAGTTTGACTTTGGTGAACTAACTAACTATAACTCCTGAGGAGTGCATGACAATTTCAGAAAATGGAGTCTTTTTGGGAAAGGACAACGGTGGAGGAGTGTAATTTTATTTTGTTCTCTTTGATACCTTGCAAACAAGACATTTTTAACCAATTCTTTAGCTGCACGCAGGTGTTGAGCATATAGGCTTTTGAAGTTATCAATTTTTACGTCTTATCAAATTAGAAATGTACTAGGTTGTGAAAATATTCGAAAGTTTTGTTCACTAATGACTGAGGAATGCACAATAAATGATTGTCTAAATTAGCAAAACGAAAATTATTATATAATTTGTCACTCTTCAAAATGAAGCGCGAATTACGGTTGGATCTTTGGATAGTTTCCCTGAAAGATGTTCGTAAATGGGTCCAACAAAGTGAGTCTGATTGTGGTAAATGTACAATGTCTTTCAATTCGGACATACTTTTGACGTCGTTTGAATCGTCAGGTTTTGTCAGATTTATTTTGCCTGAAAAACTTATTCATGATTCGGGTCATCGCAATTTATTTGTTATGGGTAGTTAACGTATCGAGTTAGCCAATCTGAATGTTTTTTCCTGATGGGATAAATCTAATTTCGAATTGATATTTCATAATTGTAGATAACAAACGTTCTACAACTGCTAATCTCTTTTGTATCTTCTGAAAGAAGACACAAGATCTGGAGTTAGACAAAAAATGTAAAAAATCTCCCTAAAAGATAACAATGAAAGTATTTTAAAGACATAGTAAGACATTTTTAATTCTTTCATATGTATAGGTTATTTTAAAAATGACTAGGAAGCTTTCGTGAAAAAAAATATATTGATTTCCAGTTTTCTTCTACGTCTGGGTTTTCGGTACCTTTCCAACTCCCCAAAGCTACACCAACGGTGTGGGAAGATGCATCGACATACAAACGAAGAAAGTCTTTTTCGTTGTATGGCGCTAATACTTTTGTTGATATTAGCTCTTTTTAAGCTTCTCGAAACATGTATTTTCCGAAGTCCATTGAAATGTGGTATTTTTACGAATTAATTTGTACAAAAGCAAAACAATTTGTTAGTAATTTTTACAATTTGTTAGTAAGGCTGAGGAATTACATCAACATTTTCGTTGTTGTCGGTAATTTAGAATTTTGAATTGCACTAATGGTTTGAGGTGAAAGGCTGATGCCCTTCTCGCTTATGACGTATCCAAGAGCGAGGATTTCTTTTTCAAGAATTTGCACTTTGTGCAAGGAAAATTTTAATCCTACTTCTTTCATTTTCTGAGGCAAAGGATTTTAGAATTTTTGGCCTTTCATAATTATTATTTACGCTAATTAATATATCATCTAAATTTGATGCTATGTTTTGGTTATAAATATTAGCCAGAGCTGTATATGAGATACTGTTAAATAGTTGAGGTGCGGTACAAAGTCCAAGTTGTAAACGTGAATAGGAAAATGTCCCCAAATGAGGTATGGAAATTGCCGTAAAGTCTTGGCAATCTCCGGTACGCTCAATACAGTGAAAAGCACTAGCGACATCGAATTTCGCATAGTATACCCTACCTGAAATTTTCTTGATTACGTTCTGAAATGGTTCTAAGCAACAATATATATACGAGATATATTGTTCAATCTACGATAATCCGTAACTGCCCTTATACTATTGTCTGGTTTTACCACGAAAATAGTGGCATTAATCCATGGAAATTTCCGATCTTTTTATCAGGCCCTGATTCAATAAAAGATTGATGTGATTTTTCACTCTCTCTTGCATTGAATAAGGGACTGAGTATTGCTTAGCACGATATGAGTAAGGTTCTTTGAGTAATATGCAGTGTTTATATCCTTTTACTTTACCGATACGATCTTTTGTCCACATAAACGTGTCTGCAAATTGGTAACAGAGCTGTAGTATAACTTTTCGCAAATCTTCCGGAACATCATCGCCTATTTCATTTTACTGGAATCGAACAGAAATCTGTAAACTTGTAAGAATTTTAATTTTTCCTGTTACATCTGTTTTTCGTCTTGCGGGCCATAGGTTGTAGATGGAAAAATGACGGCTTGTTCTGCCATACCTAAAACGTATGTTTTGGTAAGACTACTTTGTTCGTCTTTGGATTGGTAATTTCTAGCATAAAATCGTGTGATAGTAAAGCTCTAGGAACTAGGATGTTATATTTTTGAAGTAATGACTTGTCTGATTCGAGGATATTTTCAGAACCTATTTTTGATATATTAATATCAATGGCACAATAATCTTGCTACATGGTCTAAGATAAATTTTCCTAGGTGTTACGTAATAAGACTGTGTGTTATTTTGAACTTCTGAAGCTATCGAATGTGAAAGGTTACACATTTTCAAATTTTCTTGTGCATCAAACTTATGGTGCACCCTGCCAAGATGTTGCAAAGTTACAGTTTTATGCTGAAAATCCATTTTACAATTTTGTGCTTGGAGGAAATCAGAACCAAGTAAAATATCTAAAGAAAAGTTATCTAAAAGATAAAATTTGTGCTTGAAATATTTTCCAAGAATTTTGAATTTGAGCATAATGTATCTGCTTAAATTCTAAACATTTTCTGTTATTCCCTTAAATTTAGCTGATCTATACCAAATGCGTTTCTTGTTTTTCACTAATTCACTGCGGATTAATCATGCTTCAGAACCTGAATCAGCGACTGATTTTATTTTCCAATTATCAATTTTATTGTGATTTGCGGTAAAGCGTACTATTACAAAAAGAAACCGTGAGAGTCTCAGTATATGCCTTATATCTTCTTTGTTGACCTGAACAGTAAAAAGCCCTCGTAGTATTTTTTATTGTTCTATTATGTTTAAATTTTCTGTGTTGTATTTCTCGTTTGTAGCATGCTGCACGTAATTAGCCTGAAAATTCTTTCGGTGTTGGCCATAATTAGGACTATTTTTGTACCTATTTCCACGTGTATATTGCGAGTTACTGTTGTTTGAATATCATCTACATGAATATCTGCCAAAATTTTGATAATTTTGGTTTTGAAGCCATTGTCACGCGAGAATTGATTTAAATTTGGTCTTTGGTATGAATTACCACGATAATTCTGCCTGTAATTGTTTTGACGTGGCGGTTGAAACTGAGACTGATCTGAACGTACCAAATTTGGGTCATATGATTTTACATATTGCTTTTGAAAAGATGGCTTAGCGTATATATACGCTACGTAAGGTTTATAATTAGGATTTCCACGTACTGGATATTGCGGTCTGTAGAATGGCTTAGGTTTTGGACCATTTCGAGTTTGACAGTTATTGTACTTGCTCCCTAACTCTAGCTTTTTAATACGAGCCTGTAATTTTGTAAATTCGTCTTTTTCCTTTTTGATTTTTGGTTTTCATCAACACCTTAACATTCACTTGATGAATCGTCAGATGATGGTACTGAATCAAGATCATGGTTATTACTAGAGTATTTCTTTCCCGCCTCTGCTGACCATTACGAACTTTTATTTTAGCTTGTTCGAATGCTACGAGATCGTCAACCATGTTATTCACGTTTTCATACGTATAAGTGCAAGCGTCATGTAAGCAGGAAGTAAACCTTCAGTTATTAACGAAACTGCTTTCTTGTCAGGAATCTCTGTGTCACTTTTCAGAATCAGAGATTGCACATTACTGAGATATTAAACTTTCTTTTCGGCGTTGTGCCCTATAATGTAGGTTAATACTAACATCTATTTTTTCGCTTGGCCTTTTGAAAAAGTGAATCATTTTGTCTTTGAAATCTTGGTAACTTAAGTCTGCAAGTCTGTTTTTATCTACGCATATTTGTATTGTTCCCGTGATCGTCCCCAAAAATGTTTTTGGCAAAAGTTTCTTTCTTTTTCTCGTCAGAAAGATTGTTTGCTAATGCGTAGTCATCGAAGTGTCTTAAAAAATCTTATAGTACTGTCTTCTTTTGCGCTGAACCGTGGCAATGGTAAATACCGTTGCATGACTACTATTTGTTACACTGCCATGTCTGCTTTCATCAGAATCGTCACTGTCTGAATTTGAATTTAAACTATAATTTGAAAAATTTCTAAATGGTGTTGATTTTCTGAATGGGAATAAGATTTTCTGTCAGAATTCCTGTCAAATAAATTTCGCGAACTTGGACTACCTGGTAATGAGTTATAGCTAAATTTCGAGTACCTTCAGAATCTGAATCTGAAGTGTGTACTGCACGACTTTCTGATTGCGGTCTAAGCCGTAAGTTATGTCTTTTTATTACCGCAAGGTTTTTTCTTAAAAGGGGCATAAATGCCTAACATAATTTCCTACTGTTGCTTAGTTATCCTATAAAAGGTTTTAAATTTTGAAAAAAAAGGTGAATATTTCGGCAATAAATTACCGTATTCTTTGAAAATGATACCCAAGTGTAAATTTGTTGCTATGAGGTAACCTCCATCAAAATCTAGCTATCGGGATCACTATCATTCTCGTAGAGAATTTGACGCGAACTCCACCACGCCAACGTGGCTAAGTTGTTAGTTTGGAGGCATACGATTTATAACTAACAGCTTACTCACGTTGTTCTAATGTACTCATACTTCTTGCAGTGTTCTACTAATAATTGGATATCATATTAATTGGAGTAACTTTTTCTGTTTTAGAATAAACGCATATCAATGAAACAATTGAATTCGACTGTGTAATGAATAAAATATTTATAGTCTAAAAGAACATAAGTAGATGAGGGCACGAACTCCATATTTCCCTAACCTATAATTCCAATCAGAGCAAACTCAACAAATAGATAAACATATAAATAACATTATTAATCATACAAAATGAGTGTGACTTTCAACTCACCTAAATCAAGTTTAACAGAGAGTAAGAGAACAGTCTTAGATTTGATGATGTATGTGTAGGTGTACAGAGCAGGCCCTTCGTGATCGGAGCAGGATCTTGAAGTATGGAGCTCCGATGCCAGTGTCGTAGATGTTAGTACTGAAGATATTCTTAAAGTCTTAGAAACTTGTAGATATGAATACTGAACATTGTCTCTATGTTCTCACTCGCAGTCTTGCAATCTCTCACTACTCTCACAACCTTGGTGTTATATTACAGTTCTATTTATTTGGAGGTTTCACTTAATGTCTATGGCAACGACCAATCATAGACCCTCTTGAGAGGCATGGCTAAAGTCTCTTGAGCCAATCACAAGTCAATGAAACTATACACTTCTTGCCTATGCCTAGTCATCACTTGGTCGGCGATATCTGATATATTTAGTAGCTGTAATATGATATTTTAGTTGTCTTGCTCTGTAACCCTATGCGACATATGAGCTTGTCATACTCTCTTATTTCGTGTAGCTAATGCAACGTGACGATGTAATACAATATAGGGTTGAGATGTTATATTTCCTCTGTTCAACGTGACACGGAGGAAGTAATATTGTAGACTGTAATTGGATATATCTCCTTCCGAAGTGTCTGGTCTGACATTGATAGAGGTTATATTGTTGCTATTGAATCAATATGTAAATTGTCGTTCGTTGGAAGCTCACACTTACTCAACTGAAGTACAGAAATAAAATATAAGTAACTACTTGTAATTCTTGGTTCGTGCCTCGGGTCTTAACTTAAACATTTTACAATAGAAATAGACAGAACATGTACTTGTCACTAGGATATTCGTGTTTTTCGTTTTCCGGCGACAGCTCGAATTCGAACTTTACTGAAAATCTCTTAAGCTTGAATATGAAATTCCTCAGAAAGAAGAACATTAAAAGCAAACATCTGTTCATCGGGGACATCAATATTTTGTGGTTCAATCGGGGTTAGGTCAGAACCCCTAACGGTCAGAAACCTCAAAAGTAAAAACGGTCAGAACCCCCACACAAACGGTCAGAATCCCCACAAAACCCCCAAACACCCAAATGGTCAGAAACCCGAAAACTAAAAACGGTCAGAACCCCACACAAACGGTCAAAATCCCCAATGCAAAAACGGTCAGAACCTCCACATACGTGGTCAGAAAACCCACACATATGGTCAGAAACCCCACACCCATGGTCAGAATCTCCACACACATGGTCAGAAACCCCACACAACGGTCAGAAACCCCACACAACGGTCATAAACCCCACACAAACGGTCATAAACCCCACACAAACGGTCAGAATGCCCACACAAACAGTCAGAATCCCCACACACATAAAGGTCAAATCTCCCATAAAAACTGTCAGAAAACCCAAAGTTGAAGACAGCCAGAAGGCCCACATGACCAGTGAGATCCCAACGCAAGCGGTGAGAAACCCCACACAAGTGGTCAGAGCCCCACACAAAGGCAGAAAGTGTCGCCAGAAATGTTAGATTAAACTGTCGATCAACCCTAAAATTTAGAAAATTATATTTCAAAATAAAATTAGCAATGTAATAAATAAAAAGTAAAAATCCAGAAATGGTTTTTAATATTTAACTTTGGTAAACGCGATATGGGAACACTGGCGGTGGAAGATTTCTTCGTTTGTGTGCCATGATAGCGATGAGCAGAACT
>JAGDQP010001701.1:51601-65607 GCA_022664845.1 Lepisma saccharinum
TTATTATTATTATTATTATTATTATTATTATTATTATTATTATTATTGAAAGAAGTCAACCAAGCTGGGCGATTTCAGATGGACTGACATGTAGTTCGTATAAGATTGCGAAAATCTCTCGGTCTTATCCGTAGTTTGCAACACTGTGGTGTCTGTGCTTTAAATATATTATCATCAATAGACGATGTAAAATATTCAACAGCACGACGAACTGCCATTTGAAAAGTGTAAACATTATACCTAGTTGGCAAGACTGACAAACCGGTGGCATCGTGTTTTCGCTCCTGATGTTCAGCATATTACTAGAAACAAATTTCCGGAAACGGAATTTTTATTCAATGATTCGTTTCTGACTTATTGGGAATTATTCATTTCCTCCCATTACTAGGCGTCGATTTTGGACTCAAAGTTGGAAATGCTGTATATCCAAAACTAAGCGCAATTTCACCCATGTTCAAAGGAACTTTTTGTTTGTTTCTATGCCAGAAATCACCTTCCGAAAGTTCCACCCTTTATTTTAAAATACTGTGGATACATCTTTTATTTAACTTCCGTGAATTTCGATGTTTCGCCCCCGCCTTAGCTCCCCCATCTCTTGTCCATCGCACCTTAAATTTCGGTATTCTCCATATCTCACCATCATCTATCCGATGCACTATGTTTGATTAGGATCTCAGAGACAACTATCGTGACCCTCTTTTGTTAACATTTGGCCGATATTTTCCCGCATCCTTTCCCACAATATCACCACCTGAGCCTTAGATGTCTAAAGGCCACAAATAAAATTTAAAGTCTTTCATAGGTTGGTTCCTATGGATTTTCGGGTTATTCTTGAAACTCCATGGACTTGCAGGAGCTGAACACCTTCGACGATGAACAATATATGGAGATAGAACAACAAGGACGTGGTGAAGAGAGAAGCGAAATAGCTAGGTCAGCACCATCAACAAGCTCCCACCCAAGTAAGTTAACAGGGGCAAAACTTGTCCCTCTAGGCCAAAAATACAGGGTTAGAGATGACCAGAGGTCTTATATGGTATCTCTCCTTGTACAGTGAACGGCAAAAGTAAATGGAGGTTGGAGCTATAAGATATACTTGCTCTTCCCTCCATGAAAATTGTTTCAGTTGTACGCCTAATAGTTAGACAACTAAGATGACAGTAACAATATGCGCCAAAAATGGCATGCCAGAATATTCCTCGATTTGGAGGAAGAAAGATTTCATTCGTTCAGCATCATTTAGAGAACCACGAGATAGATATACAGAATTTCCATTCACGTTAAGTTCTAAGAGATAGAAATTAATGCAAAGAAAGGAAAATACCAAAACGGACATCATGCAGGAATCAACATAATTCAGTGTAACGAAACATGATTTGTCCAAACATACACACACACAGAAAGAGAGGGAAAGCAGGGAAGAAGACGGGAAAAAAGCGAAAAAGAGGAGAAAAGGAGGAAAGAGGGAAAGAAAAAATAGCGGAAGACATGGGAATAAATGAAATTTTAACGCTTATGAATACACAGTTTGCATCTTCTACCCTACCCCCTTTCTCTGTTTTGTGTGTTTCTCTCTTTATGAGATAAATCTCTTTCAGTAGCAATCGCGGACATCATTGATAGCGCTTAATTCCTTGAAGAAAATAATTGGAAATCCAGGCATGGAATCGAACCAAAGACCTTTAGAATGAGAGTCTGACATGCTTACCGATTAGCTACAAGACCATAAGTAATGTGTAGTTAAATCATCGATTAAACTCGCTAGTGACAGCGTGTTACCCCCGGTTCAATTTGGAGTTTGAATATTATTTACGGCTTTTAGGGGTCTGTGGCTCAGCCTCCCTTGGTTCCATAAGAAACATTTGATCTATAGATCAAGATCAAGCATGAATTAATCCACAATCTTGAGAACTTACTGTTGCACCAATATATATCATCTCGGATTAATCAAGAATTAAAAGTGTGATTTCGTAAATCTAGGAAACGAGTCCAAGTTCTTGCGCAATGCTAATCCACGCGCAAATGACATCTCTTAGCATTGTTACGTATCAAACGTGCAATGTCAATAGAAATTCGAAATCCCCATTTGCAAGCTCTGATAGTTAGTAAGTGGATAATGCGTAATCTTGTTGATTGAAAGAACCCGGGTTCAAATCCTGGAAAAACGTGATTTTTTTTCTTTCAAAATACATTTCTATATGTTCATATTTGTTATTAATAATTATTATCTTACATTTTTCGTACATTATCTTAATTTAGTGGCCATGGGTTAGTGGAGATTAGGTAAGGTTAGGTGCGGTCATGAATATTTAAATTTCGTTTCTTTCTTTCGACAGTGTGGATTACTGCCTCGCCCAACGATGAAAGATATTGACTTCATACAAAAATGTTTGAATCAACAAATTTTCTGAAAATTCTACCAAAAAGATCTGTGTTCTTTAGATTCTTTAGAAGTTTATTTGGCGGTTTAGTACTGGCTACTATATTGAATTTGGCCGCTATATGAGGTTTTCAGAGCAATTGGGAATAGCTTGGGAACCATGATATTTGAATTGAGTGTACTTTTTCAGTAAAACTAACCAGGTTGTCTATAATTCCTCAAAAATGTCTATGGGAGTTGGAAGTCCTGAAAAATGTACTAGTATAATATGCAAGATTGTTAGGAAGTTGTGTCTAATTAAAGTTGTGTAACCCCTCCCTCCACTTTAAATAAAACATACCGAAACAATATTTTGCTCTATAGTTCCTATTTTGGTGTAAACTTAAGCAAAACTGATTTATGTACTCCTGTTACTGTAAGATTAAGAAACTTTTCCATACTTTCCAATTCACTACGTTCATCACAGCAAAATTTATTTTCTTCAAATGGTAATAATTAACGTGTGATCATAATTAAAGAGAAAGTTAGAAATTGTAAAGTTAAGTAGTTATTGTTGTTATATCAAAGTAGCAATCATATTCCTTCTTTCTGGGAGCTAATCTTACCATTCAAGTCATTGGTAATTCTTACTACGTATCCTTAATGACAATTCGTCTCCTCAAGTAAAGTCAAGTATTCCTTGTCATATGATAACAAAACCTTCATTACCTCAAACATGTCTTACCATTCCAAACGTAACCTGTTCAGGTTCGTAAGGATGTGTTCGACCTTATATTTTCCATTAGACATAGAAATTCATTTAATAATCCTCTTAAACATGAAACTGATTTCCATTTCCATATAATATCAGTGTTGACTTCTCGATTACAGCAGTACATTATTGACACTACACAATAAACATTATTTAATACTTTTCAATTCGAATATTTTTATTTATATGTTTACAGTAAAAAAAGAAGACAAAATATTTCTCAAAACAACTATTTTCACACCAAAACACAATCTATTTCTCATCATGAAATCCTACTAAGTTTCTTGTATCATGAAACAGAATATTCTTTTAATCTCGATGTTACTTCCTTTGTGTGAACTGCAACGTTTTAATCAATTAAATTCTCACACTGTAAAATTAAAAAGTTAACAGAATTAAATCTTACTGACACCAAGTTAATTGAATAAAATCTGATTCACAGTAACATTATTTCTTGTCAATCTCAATCATTGAGATTCCAAATGTTTTGTTAAAACATCATTAAGAATTCCACCAACATCACTTACATAATTAAAACACCAATAAAAATATTGTAACACATCATATACCACTAAAACTATACCTATTCCATTGTGACAAATTAGCATTAAATTAATCAGAACCATAACAGTCTTCCTTTTTTAATTCATTTTAAACACCATCATTTCCATTGAACATAGTACATATAATTAGCCTATTTTTAAATTCTCATCTCAAAGTCTTCTTGTTCATAATGATTTGGCTAAGTCCTAAGCTTCCTTAAACTTACCTTGTGACAATAAACTGTCTAAGACAACTCGTTAAGCTTCATAAAATAGACTGATTATTTTATGTGCTAGTTCTTTAGCATTTAACCATGTTTCGAACATTAATTCTTTCGTTGTTTTTGATTTAGCACTGTTTCCTAGTCATTCTCCAATTGATTCTCTGTTTGGCCTTCCGTCGTATTCGCCTTATGTTTACCTTTGTTCTTAACACTCTGAAGTTTGATTTCCTCAACAGCACCTTGATCAGGTTTCAAAGATTGATTACTTACAATATCCGTATTAGCTTGTGTTGGGCATCTTTAGATTATGAAGAGACTGCGTCTCCCACTGTTTAGATAGAGAAACTACGTCAATCAAGGAGTTAAGTTGTTTCACCATCTATATTTGTATTTGGTTATTCTTCTGTAATCGAATTTTTGCATTAACTGCTCATGTCACATATTTAGGCTTAGCTGAAATTGTGCTAACGTAGAGGTCAGTTCTCTAATAGCTAAATCTGAGATATTTCTGACATCAGTGTTTTTCATATGTTTATTTTGTATTGTCTGAATAGAATCAATGCTGTCTCTCCACCTGGGATTAATGGGATTCAAAGAAAAACGCCCCAAAATTATGGTTAATATTTATTCTAATGTAATAAAAAAATAATACTAATAATACTTTTATCTTTGACTTTGATGGCCAGTTTCGCTGTGCCTACTATATCTAAAGTTGATTTATTTATTAACGTAATCGATTCATTTTGGGTTCTAATTGACTTAAGGAATCAAGCTGAGCTAACTGTGTCATTGACATGAAATTATGGTTCGTACCAATATTTACTATTGTGTTCAATCCTGTATTATTGTGCTTAAATTCAAATGTGTAAGATTGTTCTCTTCTAATGTTATTAACTGATTTCTCTTATCCAAGCTTCCTACAAAGTCATCAAATTTAGTAAATTTGAAATTATCCCTGTTTCGCCCTGACTCTGTTGGATAGGATACTCAAAAGGATTGATAGATATCCGATTCATTTTATGTTTGTTAAATCTTTTGTTTCTACAAAACCGACACTAGGCGCCCCTGATGCTTGAATAAAAACAAGTAAGTTGGCACGCAAAGCAATTTTTAAAGTCCGTATATGCTTTTCCACATCTGTATTTTACTAGGCTGGCCCATATAAAAATAAAGTTTTTTTTTTTCCACATCTGTATCAATTTGATTGAGTTGGTTTGGTTTGATCTTGGAATCATTTTGCCTTGTAAGCCTGCTTATGCTGTGGCTTGCTTAAGCTCATCATTGCATTGAGAACTTTGGGCTGCACGAATATTTGCGTCCTTCTCCACCTGTTCTTGAATCACCAACGCTTCTATGTTGACGTCCTTCTAACAACCGTCTACGTGTGTCTTTCCTATAAACTCCATGTATTATTTGGCTTCTTATCATTTCGTCCACATTATTCCCAAATTCACATCTGGCCGCATGCTTTCTAAAAAGAACTAAGTATTCCTGTGGGGATTGCAGCTCAGATCAACGAAAAAATATTAATCTTTCTACTATAACGTTCGACTTAAATTTAAAGTGTTCCTTAAGTATTGCCTTAATTTCATCAAAAGATTGCGCTGATAACTCTTTTGGTAACAAAAAATCTCTTAGTTGTATGTATAATTCATGGCCTATGCTGGCCAGAAATAGCCTTAACTTTTTATATTTCATGCAATAGGCGTTACAGTAATTTTCGTACTGTCCTAGATAGACATTTATGCCCACCTGATGCGGGACAAACCTTTCTAATGGTGTTGACAAACTCATCCTTATAACTTCAATTGCACTGCGCCAAAAATAACGTGTGATGATAATTAAGGAGAAAGTTATAAATTGTAAAATCAAGTAATTATTCTTATTATATCAAAATAGCAATCGTATTCCTTCTTTCTGGGAGCTAATCTTACCATACACGTTATTACTCATTCTTACTACGTATCCTTAAAGATAATTTGTCCTCAAATAAAGTCATGTATTCCTTGTCATATAATAATAAAACCTTTATTACTTCAAACATTTCTTACCATTCCAAACGTAACTTATTTAAGGTCGTAAGGATGTGTTTGATCTTATATTTTCCATTAGACATAGTAAATCATTTAATAATCTTAAACATGAAACTAATTTTCATTCCATATAACATCAATGTAGATCTCTCAATTACAGCAGTACATTATTGACATTTCACAACAAGCATAACTTAATAATTTTCAATTCGACATCGTCTCGTCTCGTAATTAACTGCAGGTTAGTTTTAACCTTTTTACTATGCTCTTTCCAATTCGACATTTTTTCTATTTATATGTTTTCTTGTCACCATTACCACTCTGAGGCTTAAGATGAATGACATCGGCAAGGCTCAGAAATGGACAGAGGACGACATCTTGTATGTCTACCTTTACTGCGAAGTCGTAGAGTTGACAACTCTACACCGCTAAACATGTCAAGAAATAGTAACACATGGTTCATGGATTCTCCTGGGGTAAAATATTCCGGAGGTAAACTAGTCCCTCATTCGGATCTCCGGGCGGGGACTGCTACAGAGGGCTCCAAGAACAGGATTAAGAAAGACCTTAGAATAGGAACGTACGAACATTATACCAAACGCTCTTCAGGTGGCGGTACGCGAGACCGAGAAGTACGAGCTAGACATATTAACGATACAAGAAGTTCGGTGGGAGGGTCAAGGTAGCATCCCACAGGACAAGTACACTTTCTCCTACGGGTGAACACCAGGGTTGGAAAAGGGACCGAAACACTTTTCTGGAACCCCCTTATTCCAGTTAAGTCCCAGAACACGTTTAAAGATATATCTAAAAGTGTTTCGGGACCTTTTTCGTGAGCACCTTTATTTCAATTCCGGTCCCTGAATAGACCTAGCTCAAATTAAAAAGTGTTCCGGGACCCTTTTATTCTGCAGTGTCACTTCAGTTCCGGTCCCCGAATAGACCTAGCTCGAATTGAAAAGTGTTTCGGGACCCTTTTCTTCTGCAGTGTCACTTCAGTTCCGGTCCCTAAATAGACCTAGCTCGAATTGAAAAGTGTTCCGGGACCTTTCCCTTGAGCAACATTATTTCAGTTTCTGTACCAGAATAAACTTCACGCGAGGTGAAAAGTGTTTTTGGGACCCTTTCCACGATCAGTTTTATTTCAGTTCCGGTACCATAATAGACCTAACGCAAATTGAAAAGTGTTCCGGGACCCTTTTCGTGAGCGACTTTATTCCAGTTTCTGTACCGAAATAAAGGTCACGGGAGACGAAAAGCGTTCCCAAAAAAGTGTTTCGGGACCCTTTTCTTTTTGAGACTGTATTTCTGTTTTGGTACCAGAACAGACGTACGTCTAAAGCTACTTGAAAAGTGTTCTAGGACCCTTTTCGTAAGCAACTTCGTTTGTTCCGTTACCAGAACTGATATACAGCGAGTTGAAAAGTCTCCCGAATCAGGGCCCGATTTAAATTATTATCCCGACATTCCCCTGGTGAAACTTAGGAAATCCTTGGAAAACCTCACTTGGGATGGTTAGCTGCGGAGTTAGGACCAGGAGTAGCATATGCGGGGCCTCGGGGCAAAGGTATTTCGCGGGCCCCTTTTAGTAGACAAGTTGATTAAAAACATTGTTTTCTGCCTATGTTACGGCAAATTCCCCAAAGTGCGAGGCAAGGGTCCCTCCTGCCCTGTCCTAAGAGCCGCATTGACCAGGAGTTTCTTCCTGTTTTATAGGTAGCAACAATTACCAGAATTCAACCTTAATTTAATACATGAGATGTTGCTTGCTTACGCGCTTGTAAAACGTATTAGTTATACTCCTATTTGACAAATTTCTTCTCACCCTAGTTTAGCACTGTTTCTAAATTCAGTTTAAAGCGCCATGTTAATGCTAAGCATAATAGTAGGCCTACTATTTCGCGATCACAAGTAAAATGCGCTCTTTGTCTAGCACAAAACGAGACAAAATGCTACAAGGTAAAACATTATATTAATGACAGCCCATCTCCCGACATGTGTTGTCGAGGCTATCCGAACACGCACGAATTGGCTTCACTTTGTTAGCGGCGAGCCAAGCGTTGCCTACTTGTATGTTCCTAGGCATGTTAGGGCTCATTTTCAAGCCCGCTTGCATTGCTTGCTTTGTTTGCGATTTAGGTGAATAATAGCCTTTGAAGCACGTCTTACATCTACTAATAAAACTACACCACGAAACTCCACGTGTTTCAATTGGCTATTCACCCAAATCGCAAGCAACGCAAGCGTGTTTGAAAATGAGCCCTTACCTGTGAGTGAGTCATGTTAGACGAAGACTCAATTAGGCACAAAAGACCGCGGAAAGGTTGGACGAAAACCATTACTTATCATAAGAAGATATTTTGAGTACAATAAAGAACTGGATGTTTCTAGCTGCACAATTAATTAATTAACTCGTGCAGAACAGTCCTGAAGGTAAACAATATGTTATTAATTTTTATTGAATGTAGGTTTATGATCTGTAATCTGACAACATGTTTGTGAAGTTACCCAAAACCAATTAAAATGAAACATATCTCAATCGTTAGGGGTTTTTTAGGGAGAACAACGAGTACAATATTTTTGTAAGGCCGACCGGGTAGACATGTGGTCCGTCTAAGGCGTTAGGCCAACGACTCGAATGTTCCGGGTCCGAGTCCCGGCATGGGTGTTTGGGAATTTTAACTAGGTGTATAGGGTCGAATTGTGACTGGCCGAAGTCAAAAGCTGCTAGACACACACATAAAATAAAGTTTAACAAAGAAATATTATTTTAGTTAGGGAGTATGCGATAAGCTGTTGACGGCCCTCAGCAAATGTTTGGGGCTAACTTCACACAGCCCCTTATACAATTTATGGTTGTTGTTGCGACCAATCCTTAGGAAGTTGTTATTGAGGAATAGAAAATACATCATTTTCGTTAGGGAGTGAACGATAACTTGGTGACGGTACCAGCAAGTATGGCGAATATGTGAAGTTAGGAATCCCAAGGGGCTTCAACTATTCAATTTCGGATCGAAGTTGTCTGCAATCTTTAGGGAATTATAGGGATGAATATTAAGTATATTCTTTTCATTAGGGAGTGAATGATAGCTTGGTGACGGCGCCAGCAAATATGGCAAATGTGCGAAGTTAGTCCCCAAGAGGCTCCAACTATTCAATTTCGGGCCAAAGTTGTCTGCAAACGTTACATAGCTGTTAGGGAGGAACAATGAGTACATTATTTTTGTTTGGGACCGAACGATATCTTCGTGATGGTGCCAGCAAATGTTCGGGGAAATTTCACGCAGACCTATTTAATTTCGGATCTTTGTTGCCTCCAGTTGTTAGGGAGGGATAGGGTATACGTTGTTTTGGTAATGGAGTTAACGATAACTTGTGATGGTATCAGCAAATACAGCGTCCACTGGACATTTCCGTTTTGACCGTCCTTAACAATTTGATTGCATACATCAGATTAAAAATGTATCATGTTTTTGGAGTTTCAACTCTACGGTTTCTCGTTACGTAGAAATGTAGCATGAAATACTAAAAAAATTCCACCTCCTATGTCATTCAACGAAACTTGTCTTCTGATTGATTGGGCGTAATCAATTTGTATTAGTTTAATAGATATAGGTATTCTTCTATTAATATACTACAATATAGATATAATAGGCATTCTTCCTAAATAAATAACTAATTTGGTGTCTTACTGTACGTACGTTTCTGTCGAAGACAACAAACATGAAAATTAAATAATAGTCACATCATCACTTAACCAAATAATTAATATATACTATGACACACCACACTTGAACAAGTTGAAACAGCAAATAGACCCTACCTGTTTTAATTAACATAAACCTATGAAATGAATGACATGGTATTGTCTCACTTTGCAATGCTTCTTATCACTATCTTATGTCCTATTTGACGTTCCCTCAATGTGGCGCAAATCATTAAAGCGTATTATTTTTAATCTTTTTTCTTTCACTGAAGGGTGATCGAAATCGCGAGAAACATGTTTGTTTTTTACTTCTACGAAACGGAATAGTAAATTCAATGCAGTAGTTTCAACTTAAATTTTTGTTTCTTACATCTTCTTTTTTCTCTCTCTCTGTCGGTATGTTAAAAACATCGAGCTATACGTAACGATGCTGGAGTGACTGCTTAGTGTTGAAAGAGAGATGCCTGAGTAAATATTTGAAGAGTGCAGGAAACACAATCCAAGTCACATTTTGAAAGTTGTGAGATAACACATATTTTAAGGTGTCAGCACTTGAATTTCAATTTATCTTTTGCCCTCTAGCATATTATCGGTCTACACCAAAGTGCCTTAAGGGAAAAAATAAATATAAATTCAAGTGCTTACACTTTAAAATGTGTTTTCTCACAACTTTTAAAATGTTACTAGGATTGTTTTCCCCCTGTACTTTTTATTTAAACTTCTATGTATACTTCTTGTCTAATATAATATGAACAAAATTTTCAGTTTATACTTTTGGTAAACTTTATTTATATATGGGCCAGTCTAGTAACTCTGGACTTCAGCCCGTGACGATTCGCCCTTTAACTATTAAAATCCACACCCACGCCCCTGCCAGGACTTTCGAGTCGTTGGCGTACCGCCGTAGACCGCACGGCTACCCGGCCGGCTCCCAGTTTATAGAACAGAGTTATAAAACCTTCACTAGAGTCAGGATTTGACACTACTAACGCGACGCTACTTGGAAGTTCAGCGAGAGTATGTTTGTTTGGCAAAAACACGTATTGTGAGCTGCTATCTTATGGCTGCTATATTTCGCCCTTTGGCATTCTTTGTAAACGTTGTTTTGTTTGAATTTGAGAAGAAAATAATGCCGATCTCCTATGCAGCTTACGGTTGTACGGAAAGACATAAGGAAGGAAGTAATGTATCGTTTCACAAATAAATTATCATTTAATATTATTCCGTGAAAAATGTTTCATTATGTAAGACGGTCTTTCGTGTAGTTTATGTCTTCTAGAAATATATATATATAAACACACACACATCTTTGATTAGAATTATTTGATGCGAAGATATTTTATTGTGTTAGATCCATAGTTATGAAACTGTCCCTCAGTGCCAAATATCCATAAAAATAAGTATTCTTTCATTCAGAAATACTGAATCGTTTTCATTTAGGCCTATTGGAAATAAAGTGGTTATATTCGCGTAGAAAAAAATATAATTGTATCTGTCTACTTAAAATTTAAATAGTTCTAAGCCCATAAGGAGGTGTTTAGTTTTATTTACGGCCATCAGGCACCTAAGACTCAGGCCGGGATATGGGAGGGAAAAATATTCGGGAAGATGTCGACGAGGGCCTATGTTGATGGTGCTATCCCTGTATTTGCCTGGTGTGCCCGAGCAAAAAATCTGGAAAACCCTCAGTCAGGATGGTCGGCCGCTGTAATCTAACCCATGACCTCCCGAATGCTACACCAACGTTCTATCACTGAGCTACGGCGGCTCAGTAAGTAATGTGCTGTTGAAAAGAGTTGTTAAATTATTAAGAACAATGATGATGATGATTGGTGTTCTGCCCCATGGCAGGTCTTGTCTTGAAGGTACCAGAGCTAGGTGAACCGATGGTGATTTGTCATTGCCTTCCATCGCATGATGATGACGTCCTAAGGATGGGGTCTACAGTTTAACGACGTGAGTTCCGAACCACTTCTGTCCCCCCCGGGAATCGAACCAGGGACACTTTGATTACACTATTAAGAACAATAGAAACATAAATTTAACACAACAAAACTAGATAAGAAACACTTCTTAACGATCGCCCTGGACGGCAATAGGAAAACACGTGAATTCTATAATATATACCTACGGTCCTACAGTCGGACGCAATAATATACTTAATAGACGTTTGTATTGTTTATGATATAAAGTTAAAACAGAACATTTGAAAAGCTAGAAAAAACAATGTCGTTTTTAATAGTTTTAAGACTTTTACCCTAAATTTGAAATACACTCTTCATTCTCAAATGACTTTTCTGATATCTTCTAAGCTAACCAGGAGAGCCAGATTTTTTCTCTATGTAATGTCACTTTCGATAGCTAGTAGAACTTAAATATCAACTTAAAGCTGTCCGAAAACTAGAGATAATTTTTAAACACATTTTTTAAATTACATACGTCTTGCTTCAATGATATTTATGTGAAAATTGCTGACTACTTATGTATGTCCGACGACCGGTGCCCTTATCCTATTTTCAATTTTATAATTTTCTTTGTAAATTTATGCAAGTAAACCGTTGATTGTGTATAATTACAGCATTAACAATTTGTGTATGTAATATTCATGGCACTTGCGATGTATCACTAATGTTGTATAATATTTTTAAATGTATCTCTAATCCTTTTTTATAAGAAAATAAGTGATGTGGCTTTAAGTATCAACATTATATTGTTTTATTTAACAAATAAAAGCCGGGACGGCACCTTCAACATAGGCCCTGACTCACACCTTCCCGAATCCTGTCCCTTCCCCTATCCCAGCCTGAGTCTTAGATGCCTAAAGGCCATAAATAAAATCCAAAATTTAACAAAAAAGTCTTTGAGAACAAAAATGATATTTATCAAAAACTATTTATATAAGTGATTTTTATATTATACCTTATACTAATCGCCAGGGACCCCCGAGCCCAAGGGACCCCAAAACACTAAAAAATGAAAAAAATAAAATACAGATTTGTTGAAAACAAATATAAACTGGTTTTAAAATGAGAATTTGAAATGCGAGTTTAAAATATGAAGTTTATTAAACAAATTTCATGATTTTACATATAAGCTGCTTCATAAACTATATTTAAAAAAGATTCGTAAGTTGCAGGACGGGAGCGATAAGAGGGTGTGGAGTTTGTAAACAACACAGCATTGGTCTGGCACCATTTCGAAAGGCAAACAAGTGGCGGTGTGTTCGACCAAAGACCTTTTTTGGGTTGGGTTATAGACCGGGTTAAACAGGGCGGAGCACTGCGGGGCATAATCTAAACCGAATACAACTTTCGGAGACAAATAAGCAGTAGAAAACTGTCCAAGAAACCCACAATCACCAAAAAACGTACCCTCTGTGAAATTAGATAGACCTTAGAGATATGATTAGTAAGTCAGTACATATGAGGGGTGTACATTTATTATCAAAGATCAAGAAACACACTCTAGCACGGTTGTGCTGAAATAGAAGTTTCCCATTAAAACAACGATCTAGTGCCAAAGATTTTTTTAGTAAACATTATACAACAAACCAAGTAAGGTGGGGTATTACCCTGAAAGCCCAACGAGAACTACCATATCATACTGGGTTATTGTGAAAGCATCAATACATGCTTTCATGTTATCGGGTGTTGTAAAAAGTAATCCATTATTTTTGCATGACATTGAAGGCTTGACTTACCATAGTTAGAATGATTCGATTTAGGTCACATATGCGCCGTTTTGTTCGATAACGTGTTGCCATTTGGAAGGTAATATCATGATGCCTCTCTCATAGAAGCCCTTGTCCATATTGGCAAAAAATTGAGACAGTCGATTTTCACAAGCCTCCCTTGAAGCGAATTTTTCACCAGCAAACGTGTTCACCATGGACAGGAACAGCTGGTAATCACTCGGTGCCAGGTCCGGACTATAAGGTGGATGCATAATAACCTCCCAACCAAGCTCCCGGAGCTTCTGGCGTGTCACTATCGATGTGTGTGGCCTGGCGTTGTCCTGGTGGAACACAATGCCTCTCCTATTAGCCAAAGCTGGGCGCTTCTGGGCGATTGCTGCCTTCAGACGGTCCAATTGTTGACAGTATAGTTCCGAGTTAAGGGTTTGGCCGTAGGGGAGCAGCTCATAGTAGATAATTCCCTGCCAATCCCATCAAACACACAGCAAAACCTTCCTGTCCGTCAATCCTGGCTTGGGCACCGTTTGAGCCGGCGCACCGCGCTTCGACCACGACCGTTTTCGCGTGACGTTCTCGTAAGTGATCCACTTTTCATCACCAGTCACCAACCGCTTCAGAAATGGGTCGCTTTTGTTGCGATTCAGCAGCGATTCGCAGATGGAAATTCGGTCCATGT
>JAGDQP010001701.1:75836-116872 GCA_022664845.1 Lepisma saccharinum
GTGTGTGTGTGTGTGTGTGTGTGTGTGTGTGTGTGTGTGTGTGTGTGCGTCTTCTGCTAAACCATGACAGCTGTATAAACCTAGGACGATAGAATAGGAGCTGCAGCGTTCGCGTACTGAGAAGGTAAAACCAGAAAAACAAATGGAAAATGCCACTCTTGTGGTCTGCAGTCATGTAGTTGTCACAAAACAATTAGGCCATCGTATAGTGATATGGAAATGAGATTAGAAATTTTGATTATTGAAAAACATATCACGATAGGTAAAGATGGTAAATTGTAGTGCCCGTGTCTGTTCAAAAAGATACAAGTTGAAACTACCTGGGATTTCGTTCCATAGATAAGAAATAAATATTTTTAGGTGTGCTTCATTGATCGTATTTCTGTCGCGTAACCTTGTCCAATATACGGCTTCAATGTTTATAAATTTAATATTGCATAAAAGAAACTTTTCTTTCCTGATTAATGTTATTTGGATATATCTGATAAATACACATCCGGATAATATTCGGATGACAAATAATCCTTTCTTTCTCTAGAATCCGAAAAAAATACTTCTTCAAAGAGTTATTTGAAATTTTCAAATTGGCCCCAGGCACTATGACGGGGGCCTAGGGGGCTATTAAATTTTATTTTCATTCATTTTTACATCATATCATACCCATTTACCTTATGGTGCTGGACTTTTGACCCCAAGGGCACTATGGTGGAAGCCTTGAGGTGACTTTTTTTTCTTTTACAGAATTGAAAACTACGTTTGAAACTATGGAAATTTTATTCTCATCTAGTTTACTATAAAAATAAGAATTTATTATATATTTTTATATATACCTATGTGAACAAGCTAAATACCATAAGATATCGCTGTACTGATAATGGTGTTGATCAGTTCAGTGGTTTAGGGTGATGTGGCCTCAAAGCTGAAGCCAAAAAATCGTCGCCACATAGAATAGAACTATGTTATTGAATTTATTTAGCACTTTAGACATATAAGGCTCAGAAAGGGATAGAGGAAGGATCAAATATGTGGAAAGGCAGCGGTTCTGGTCTTACAGATGATACCATCCCAGCATTCACGTGGCAGACCTGAGAATCACCAGGGAAAATATGTCAGGATAGCCAGCCGGAGTAGGGTTTGTGCCCACACTCGACTTACCCAGTGCCGCTTGGCAAGAACAGAACTATGTAGTGGAAGGGGGACTGGCATAGGGTTGCCAGACGTCCCGGTTTTCCGGGATAGTCCCGGTTTTCAATGCGCCTGTTTGTCTCTTTTTTTTTTTTTTTTTTTTTTACTGAATTCATCCTTAATGTTCCTGAGCCTAATGCGAACGTCTAAAGTGTATTTTCCATCACAAATGTGCAATGGAGAGAGAAACGAAATCACCTGTATGTGTCAAAATTTAACGCAGCTCGTAGTGCTTAGAAATCTTTGAAACAAAAAATGTTCATACCAAGGAGCATGTGCGAAATCAGATGGTGATGCTTCTGAAAGCATCGGCGTCTCAAATAGCTCTACAGAGATCAACTTAAAATTTTTGAACGGAAACAGGGATGAATTTTGTCCCCGTTGAAACAAGCGCTAAGTTTTAAACAACTTTTAAAGGAGACTCTTTCGACGGCTCATACAATTTTGACAGCTACAAGACCAAACTGATAGTAAAAAGATAACATGGTGTAGAGTTTTGGGGATTTATCGGATGCTATAACTCACACGAAACAGTAAATACATGTTCGAAACTATAGTGAATTACTAAATTGGATATATGGTATCAAACGGTGATTTTTTTTTTCAAAACAGAGGCTACCAAGAATACTACCGAGGGGACATCTTCAAAATTTTAAATAGAAACAATGTTTGATTTGCTTACTTTGAAACAATCATAAAATTTTGAGAAACATTGTGAAACATTGTTTAATATCTCGTAACGTTTAGCAATTACAAGAGTTAATTGGTAGGTTAAAAATTAATTTACGAATCAGATCTTGTAACTTTAATTGTTTAAAAATATTTTCTCCGAAGATTGTTCATAATTTCATATCTGTTTCAAAGAAAGTAAAATCAAACATTATTTCTATTGGAAACTGCTGATATGAACGCCCGTTCGTGCGGGATGAATAAAATGTTGCACTTTTATTTATAACTTTAAACAATTTTCACTGAAATCTATTTCACTTTCTAACACTTTCACTAAACTATTTATAAAAGTATAGTGACGCATGCGTTTCACCATCGTCTATATATACTCTTCTGAGCTGCAACGTATCCCCACTACAACAGGGCAACGCAACATTCGAGAATATGCCAGGAGATCCTGGACTTCCGTTTCCGGTCTAGAACATTCTAGAGCATTCTCGAACATTCTGGAATATTCTCGAACCTTCTGCAAGATTCTATAACATTCTGGAACATTCTACAACATTATCGAACATTCTAGTTATGTATGAAATATTCTAGAATATTCAGGAACATTCTGGCCAGTCTCAACCACTTCGGCACTCGATTCACAGCTGCTTCACCAACTTCCCACAAGAAGTCCATTGGTGCGAAGTGTGCGAAACCCTCTTTTGACACCCATATCTCCGAACCCAACCACTGCCTTCTTTATAGATGGGGATGGAGCGCACCCCATGGGACTGCGGGTGTGGGTAGCGGAGTTAGCAGCACGCACGGATAAACCACACTTACATTTATTGTATATACCGATTTGGAAGTAGACCTCCTCCCGTAGCCACTGTTTTGAAAAAAAATAACCGTTTGATTCCATATATCCAGTTTAGTAATTCACTTCAGTTTCGAACATTTATTTACAGTTTCCTTTGAGTTACAGCATCCGAAAAGTCCCGGAAACCTTTTAAACCATGTTAATTTTGACCATTAATTTGGTCTTGTAGCTGCCAAAAATGTACGAGCCATCGAAAAATGTTTATTGTAAAAGTTATTAAAAAAATGAGTGTTTGTTTCATTGGGAGAAAATTTCACCCCTGTTTCCGTTCAGATATTTTAAGTTGATTCCCCGTAGAGGTATTTTATAAGCATCACCATGTGATTCAGCACATGAAATTTGGTATGAACATTTTTTGTTTCAAAGATTTCTGAGTACTAGGAGCTGCGTTATAGCCCGGTAATGGTTTTACAGAATCACCCAGTATATGGATGTCTGAAAAGTCCCGGTTTTTTATCTACAAAATCTGGCAACCCTAGACTGACATAGGTGAGTGAACACTTCAAAGTCGTTTATATGGCAGTGTATCAGCTTGTGTATTTGCTGTAGTTCGCAAGCTTTTGTGAGCTATGAATTTTATTTTCATTATGTAATCGCAAAACAAAATAGTGTCATTTGTATAGGGCTATAATTTATTAGTAAAAAATGTTTATTTTTCTTTGAGTTAAAACATTGTATATATTTAATATATACATTCTCAGCATATACTACACACACGCCTCACACGATATGCGGATATGTTGTGCAAATTCCTTTGAATGTACATGGAATAAAAATGTTTTCAAATTTGTAATTTGTTTCCCTAAAATCATTTAACCACCTTCGAAGTTGATTACTATATATTTAATTAGTATCTTCACTGGGGTTCGTACCACCTTCCACGTCATAACTCTACCCACTAGGCTATCAAGATAGCAAATCGCAAAGATTGCAAATGTCAAAATAAAACAATAATTTTGATATAAAATCAAAAAATGTAATTGATGTTGATCAAATGTTACTTCTTAACAAACCAATAAAATATTTCAGTAATATACAATTATTTGCTTGAAGCAACAACTGAAGAGTGGCATAAAAAAAGGGCTGTTGGTGCCATTCACAAAAAAATTTGAACAACGGATAAAAACTATCTTTTATTATTCTTATTCCCCATTTTCTCAGCAAACGTAAATAAGACCTTCTCCACTACAATCTACAAATAATGCTTATGAAGAGAAACTTTTAGGGTTGAAGTACATAGCACAAGAGAAACAAAAGCGAGAAGATTGAGAAATGGCATCCAGTGCTACCTACGAAAAAAAATTATGATAACGGTGCAGCAGGGAGTAAAGAAACCTCTGAGTGATATTCTCTGTTCAGTCAACTGTGAACAATCAAGTGGCAACTGAAGATCAAAGACCCACTTGAAAACAAGATACACAGATTTTTTTCTTCCTTACTCCCTAGAGCCTTGCTCAGTGTCGGAAGAAATTATCAGTCAATTTTCGTAAGCTAAAAATAGAAAGAGCGTTATTAACATGGGATTGTTTTCAAGGTAGCCTATAACTGCAATCTAGTCCAACAGGTTTTCCCCATAGTTCATAAGAGAACACTAACCCGCCTGTTTACCTTCCGTTGACAGAAAATAGTGAGTCAAGTTTTTTTTCTTCTGATCTCTTGAAGTGCTAACACCTTGAGAAGACTTCTCTATATGATTTTTACGTGAAAGGTTAGAATCATCATAATATATTTCTTTAGAAAGCTACCTAATGTCTACCCAATATATCCCTATTTGAGAAGATTCGTCGCTCTTAGATCAAAACGGGTGGTTCTCTCGTTATTTTCCTGACAGTTTTGAGCAGAGCGGCAAGACTTTGTAAACAGACACATGTTATGAATACCTAGGAAAAGGCATGAACCGAATTTCGATCTTCTCCATTGGGCATTCTTGGGAGGGCTCCATTTTTGAAGATTGCATTCCAGATAAATGAAGATAGAACCAACAGTTTTGATCCAAGAGTAAACAGACAAGTTATAAATACCTAGGAAAATATACGGAGCGAATTCCGATTTTCTCCATTGGACATTATTGGGAGGGCTCCATTGTTGAAGATTGCACTCCAGATAAATTAAGCTAGAACAAACAGTTTTGATCCAAGAGCAGCAAGACCTTATCAACAGACACATGTTATGAATACCTAGGAAAAGGTACGGACCGAATTAGTATTAGTAATATGTGTCTGTTTACGAAGTCTTGCCGCTCTTGGATCAAAATTGTTGGTTCTATCTTCATTTATCTGGAGTGCAGTCTTCAACAACGGAACCTTCCCAATAATGTCCAATGGAGAAGATCGACATTCGACTCATACTTTTTCCCAAGACTATTCTACACAAGGCAGGGGCAGACACGCCCCTTTTTGCCTCTCTGAAGCTGAGGGTAGTTTGTGACGTCACGCGGCCACTGGTCTGCTGATGGAATTGCTCACGTGCTTTGGGTTCTGGTATAAAGAACATGATTGGTAACACATTTGTTGTTTCAGTGCATTAATGTCTCGAGTGTATTGACGAATTAAATATTCTGAAGAAATAAACATAAAATTGCGCTTACTGAAATAAAAGCTTTGTAGGAAGATTTGCAATGTTATCGGTACAAATCGCGAGATACAGCGTAACAAAACACTTGGAATTCAGACGGTAATTCTGCGCAAACTTTGAATTTGGAAAAGTGTGTGAAAATAATTAAGTAGTACTAAATGTTTTAATAATAATAATAATAAATACACATAGCTTATTTCGTAAACAATATTTTAAAAAGTTAATGAGGGCAAGAGGGTTTGATCATTTCCTCCTTGACTTGGAATTAGTTACGAAAATAGGTTCGAAAAACAAGTCTAGCTTGTAGGTAAAGGCTTATTCGATTCGAGTGTATGTCAAACTTCGTAGTCACATCAATGCACGAGGAACAGGCAGATAATGCTTTAAATATGCATGTTCTTTTTTGTATTTGAAAGGGTCATATTGTGTTTTTCATTTGGAAGAAACGCCACCAAATTATCTTCTAGACGTAGATATCTTTTAAATACTGGTATTTAATTATCGTACATATCATTACTTCGTAAGGAGGAGTTTTGGGACGAACTAAAACTTTCTATCTCAGATATCAAGGCGTTAGAGAGAATCAAGTGAAAGGTTAGTCATCTAGTACACTCAAGCACAATAGGAGGAGTTGAAATGTAAAAATTGTAACTACGTTAACAAAATAAGTAAAAGTTAATATAAAAGTAAAGCTGTCCCCTGGGCAATACGCACGCGCCATGAACGGCACATGGGGGATGTGGAGGTAACGCTACACATAATATTCTCAACCTACGGTACGAAATGAGTTAGGGTTGCTTTTGAAATTTTTGAAAGTTTTTATTAGAAAAATATCGCTCGCCCGCATAAAACAATTGAACTGATGTATCCTAAATAAATATAGATTCAGAGATTCTGCGAGGATTTTCATTTTGAGAGGGAAACTACAATTTCATTTAATATGAACTCCTTTATCCTAAAATAAATACTAGTCTGCAACGATATGTCGTTTGACTGGTTGCAGAACACTTTAGGATTAGAATCACAAAACATTAGCTTGAAAATAAGTACTCGAACACCGAAAGAACTCGAAAAATATAATATAAAACTTTTTAAAGACATACTTTTCTTAAACAGTTCTTACTAAAAAGTGAAAAATAATTTTGTTTATGCATGACTCAAACGAAAAGCAAGTGCGCGCCAGTACAAGAACTTATAAAGTGACTACATGAGAGCTCCCTGCTTTTGTTTTTAGTCATGCATAAACAAAATTATTTATCACTTTTTAGTGCTAAATATTTATATATATAAACTTTTTAAAGGCAAAATTTTCTGAAACAATTCGCACTAAAAACTGATAAATAATTTTGTTTATGCATAACTAAAAACAAAAGCAGGGGGAGCTCTCATGTAGTCACTTTATAAGTTATTGTACTGGCGGGCACTTGCTTTTCGTTTGAGTCATGCATAAACTAAATTATTTCTCACTTTTTAGTAAGAACTGTTTAACTATATATATACACGCAATTTGCCCTTATATACATATGGTTAGGCTACTGAATGTATATACTCTTGTTCTATGGCAGCGGCGGCTCTCTTATTTAAGTTTGTTCGGTTGTGCAAACTACCCTCTAATATTTCTATTCTTGAAGTGTGTTACAAACCACCTTGCTTCTTATTCTTATCATTCTTTAACTCACTGAACTCTCACATAACAGAGAGAGAGAGAGAGAACGCGCGTCCGCAGTTCTGGCTGGTCACAAGCAGCAGTTCGTTTGCTTTCTGTTTCCTTCAGGTTGACAGCCGAGAACGATGAGGTGTAAAGTGAGCTTTTAGGCTTCTCAGCGGGTGGAGGAGTACAAGAGGGTAGGGAAGATCGTTCCTCCATAAGGCTCTATATATAGCAAATTTTGGGCAACCGAACTGGACTAGCATACACACAGTTTCCCGCGTGTAAAATTCCCGCAACCTTGTCAATGTGGATAGTGTTTCCAATTCCCACTTCAGAAATAATTTCTCGCAACAATTTATCTTCTCTCGAGGCCAATTGATTCAATTAAGGAGTCCTTTAGGCTGGAAAGTCTATGATAAAATATATGTTACCAAAAGTGCTTTTTTAAAATCATTTCTCTGGTATAATGCCCAAAAATAAGAATATTAATTCTTGATTTTTTCGCCTTCTTTTATTATTCTGAAGCATGACCTACCTTTGAAGAATCCCGCCGGCTATTCTGGTTCAAGCTTATCCAAATTCTTGCAGCCCAATCCAGTGCATGTTCAAGTAGTTCGTAACTCTGATTAAGTAAAAGAAACTCACTTAGGAACGTATGACAACTCTACGATATATATTTTTCAATTTTACACGTTTCCTGAACCAGGAAAAGAAATCATGCCTCTTGTATGGAAAGTTAATCAAAACATGCAATAGCGCTCACCGAGCAACCGTAGCTCAGTTCATAGAGTCTTAACTTCGCTTTCGGGAGATAATTGATCCGACCCAGCACCCGACCGACTGAGGTTTTCCAGGGGCTATCTGTCACACCAGGCAAATGCCGAGATCGTATCTTAAACCTAGGATCAGGCCGATTACTTCCCGCATCCTGCTCCCTAACCTAGACAAACCTGAGCCATAGATGCCTAAAGGTCATAAGTGGATTCAACTCAATAGTACCACGCGTGTACCACAGGAGTCCACAAAGAATAACGACATGTTTAACGGGAACTTTACTGCCTCTGCAGCATCTTAAGGCAGTAGTTCTTCCCAAGGAGAAAGGAACGGGTTAGGTATTGATTACGTTCTTAACTCAATGGGTATCACAGCATTAGCCAGCATGACTGATGAATAACTCGAAATGACGGACCCCTGAGTTCAATCCCACGTTCAATCACGACTTTAAAATAATTTTGGGACGAACATAACCGTCAGCGATGTACTGCTCTTACATATAAACCTTCTCATCTGGCGAAAATTTTGAACAATTACAATTGCTATTATAATTATTTCTGATATGATTATAAGAATTAGCATAGTTGATTTGGCTCCTCCTCGACAGAAAATATTCATCAAATGTGCTACCGGTATTAAACTTCTGCTTCCACTCATAAGTTTTTCGATCATTTTAAGATTTTTTCTCCAATATTCTCAAAGTTCATATCTTTTTTAACTTACATTTATGTATCAGACAGACAGTTAGACAGCTCTGATCTAAGTATGACACATGTCTGGGGAATTATATCCCTTAGGGAGCGTTCTTTCAGGAAGAGGGAAGAAGGTAGCGGTCAGGACTATTGTCTAGGTGCTATGTCGGTATTCGCCTAGTGAAACTTAAACAAACCATGGAAAACATCAATCAGTAACTTAGCAGCACTTCCTGAACCTGTCTCTCCACAATGCCTATCCAGAGTCCATGAACGTAGGCACAGAACTATGGAAGCGGGAAATGTTTTATTTCTGGCTATTCTACAAAGTAGATTAATATTCAATCCGTTATTTGACTTAATAATTTCCATCAACTAAGTCCTATCCAAGCTCAACGAGATCAACGAAATTCCTTGTTACTTTCATAATATTACAAATTACAATACTTTTGTGTTGACTAGAGCGTGTTGTTATTGTTTATTATTATTATTATTATAACCACCACCAATAATAATAATAATGCAAATGATGCTGTAGCATTTTGTGCACCATCTGAAGCTCAGACCACGAGCCGCCATTGTTCTATGGTCTACCGTGCTTCGAACTGCAGCTCGTTCGTGATTCTATGGCAATTAGATACAGAGCTACAGCCATTTAAACCAAGTCCTACGTGATCCTAAAACAATCCTTCCGTTCATTGCTCAAGACTTGCCTGCCGCTGTAGGTTTCCGTTGTCGCCATGTGACGCCACGTGTGAGCCAGAGATCACGTGACACAGTATGACCCCAGCCTTGTGTGGAGTAGTCTTGACCTTTTCCTAGATATTCATAGCATGTGTCTCTTTACAAAGTCTTGCCGCTTTTGGATCAAAACTGTTGGTTCTATCTTCATTTATCTGGAGTGCAATCTTCAACAATGGAGCCCTCCCAACAATGCCCAGTGGTGAAGATCGAAATTCGGCCTGTGCCTTTTCCTAGGTATTCATAACATGTGTCCGTTTACAAAGTCTTGCCGCTCTTGGATCAAAACTGTTGGTTCTATCTTCATTTATCTGGAGTGCAATCCTCAACAATGGAGCCCTCCCAACAATGTCCAATGGATATTGAAATTCGGCCATACCATTTCTTATGTATTCATAATATGTTTCTGTTTACAAAGTCTTGCCGCTCTTGGATCAAAACTGTTGGTTCTATCTTCATTTATCTGGAGTGCAGTCATCAACAATGAAGCCCTCCCAACAGTGCCCAATAGAGAAAATCGAAATTCAGCCCGTACATTTTCCTAGGTATGCATATTATGCTTCTACCTACGAAGTTTCGCAGCTCTGTCTTAGAAATTGTTGGAGATATTTACATTTGAATTTTGGCATTTAATTGCATGGGCAATTACAGCACAACCCAGCGTCCGACATTCAAAATATTTCTGAGTGCTCATTGACCTTAAGTAGTAAATCCTTTGTTCTGCGGCACTTTCTTTATCTATATCTTGGGCCATACAATTTGATGACTGTGTAATTCACTTTGACAACAATTCTATATGGTTCTGCAAGAGTGTTGTTGCACACTGTAATATAAGTGTTCCATATACAGAATCATAACGAATGTTTCATTTCAGACTATTGTTAAATTACTTAACCTATTATGTGTTTTGTTACCAATCTGAATATCCATTATAAGACGATTGTATTATTTATTGTATAGCCATTAACACATTACGTGCTGAGATATTACGCAAATATTCAAAAGCCATTGTGTACAAACGAGAACAATATGTAAAATCTTATGCAGTGAAAGGTGAACAAAAGTACAGAAAGTATGAAGGTACTGTTGAGTGCTGCTAGGAATGTGAATTATGAAAATATGACAATACATAGAGCATCGAAGTGATATGGTGTCATTTGCACATTTAAATAACTGAGTACCGGATAGGCCATTTGCATGACCAGCTGAAATCGAGCAGCGTTTTGTCAAATACATAGGCTACTTAAAATGCAGGAATTGTATTATGGATTATACTTGTAAGTAAGGAAGGTTGCTAATGATTTAGCTGTATCCCATGTTAGGTAGCATATGGATAATCATGCAAGAAAAGTGAAATAAGGCCTCTTGTTTTGCTAATGGACTCAGATAACTCATACGTTGGAGTAGATGTCAAAGTTAGGCGAAGGAAAATCAGAATTACATAATTACGTTTCCTTCTCAAAAAAGTCATTTGCTGTAGCCTCTCCATGTCGGTGTTTGTAAGCCTTTGAAAGTCATTGGACCCAGAAACTTAATTGTTTTATGTTGAAATATCCTCATTATAAACCCAATTGGTCTAACTTTTACGAACTTTTTATTACACATTTCCTTGAACGCTTTCCCCCTCCGAACAACATTAATGTATTCAAGAATGGTGCGGTCGCCCCTGAATTATAATTACTGTTCCAAAAGAGGCAATGAATGTCTCCAGTAAGTTCACTGAAAGAGTGCTGAAATTGAGTCCCGTCACTATACTTCACGGCCTAAGTAATCATACTTTTCATTCAGTGAAATCTTTACCAGAACGGAGTCAGTTACTGCAAAGTGTATACCACATGCTGAAGACGCCTAGTGCTACTAAATACTCTACGGCAACAAAGAGATGGAAAGTGCATTCACTGACAAAGTGTCTCAATCTAGCTGAAAGGAGACAAGATTCCACTCCGTCAACTTCCCGTTCCACAGAAGGTACTACTCTCCTGAAGGTTGCAGAGTGTCCATGAAAGCAGAAATTTGCAGACAACATGGAAGAATACCATGTTTGTGGTGTTTGATTCAAGAACTATTCATTTGATGTCCGAAAATAAAAAAAAACAGATGCATCATGGAAGCAATTTTTGTTTGCCTAACTCCTTACGATGACAAATGCCAAACACATCCGGCAAAGGAAACGATCTGCGTTTCTGAAAAATGTTGTGAACATTAATCCTCGGAATACAAGAAATGTCGGCCAGAGTCAGGGTAGCCTAAATGTCTCAAATAAATTCAAGAAGGAGTGTATGCAGCAGGAGGAACCAAACTCAGCTCGGTAATGCCAACTTACCTATTCCTACATATGCTCGCTCCTCTTCTATTCATAATAATCAACACTTCAAGAGTGCATAAGAATGTGATATTAGTATAATATTTATAATATATATCTAGCTACTGAATAAAACTATTTCCAACAATTTGTGTTACTTTGTTTCAATCAAAAATACGCTTTATAGAAAATAGTACCAAATTACCTTACCTAACATTATGCGCTTCAATACGACACTGCGGGCAGCATTATAGGTTTCATAACGACGACGTGGGCTCTCATAAGGGTGTCATCTCGTTCTGATTCAAATTTTCTAGGATCTGGTAAACTTCGTGGAGAGAGAACAAGTCCAGCCACGCGTCTACCTAGAGCATCATGCAGGTGTTCGATAGGATTAAGGTCCGTGAACCTCGTTTGCTACGTCTTCGGATAGGACTCCTCCAAATTCTGGCTGACTAGACATTCTCTGCGGAGACATGCATTATCGTCTTGTAAAACAAAACTCTTCACCTCTTTCTAATACATAAGTTCCAAATTGGCAAACCTAGATGGCATCCCAATATCTGTTAGCTATCATGCTTTCACACGGGAATATAAACTGCTCCGTGCTTGCTGCAAGTGACATGCCACGCCAAACAACCATAGCGGCACTTCCGTTCTGTTTCTTCAACGATATTGTAAGGATGATAGTGTGCACCTGCTTCTCGCCAGACCAGTATTCGACGAGAATCACTGCCGAGAGAAAATCAGAATTCATCAGCAAGGAATACTGAACGCCATTGCTCACGGTTCTAATTCATATATGCTCTTTCTCACTGCACACGCACATTCTACGCTGTAGGAAAATAGTACATAAAACACAATGTTCTGGCATATAGTCCACTTTTGTGTAGTTGTCTGGGAACAATATTTATAGATATACGGTCGCTCGTCCGGTGGCAGCAACATCTTTTTGCAATAGGATTGTTGTAGTGGACCTATTTAATTGACGAGACAAGCCGGTATATTAGTTACAAAGGCCAATGTTAGATGAGATCGGCCTCCACTATATCTCCGCGAGGCCTTTTGTGTTTTCTGGAACTTTTTTCAGAGTCTACTTACCATCGAACCGACATTAAGCCTCCTAGCTACGTTGGTCTGCGTTTGTTCTTCTAATCTTCTATTGTCAAGGTACAGCAACTTATCATCCAAATGTTGTCTTTTGGCAATATTCGATCGTTTCGACTCCCTATGCAAGCAACCAAACGCAAACATTACGTGGCTGCGTTTAGTGACTCGCTGGAGCAGTACTATGGCAACTGCTGCGTAACTTTCCTTCGAAATGCATTCGTCATTCGTCCTCTCGTTGTAAGTTTTGACTTAGGTGTCATACCTTAGGCTCTGTGCAAGTTCTTTTTTCGTTCTTTAGTTTTGGACGAGCAGTGTATATTATGATTTTAGCCAGGGTCAGCGTTAGCGAAAACAAATTAAGTTAAAAGATCATAAGCTAACCAAACTTACAGCATGCACCAAGGGGGGAGAAAGGAAAGTTTCAAAACTCAACTACCTTATTACCTTATTCCTTGAGAGGCGGGGAAACGGAAAAGAGTTGGGTAACATCTTCCAAACAGAATCCTGTCACATTCGCGTCTATATTTAAATACAGTACATCTTTCATGAAATGAAATTTATTTTCCAACTACTGGAACGGTTAAATCAATGTGGGCAAAAGAATATGAAAATAACCCTTTTTTTCCTTATACGCCACAACGTGCAACAGTTTTAACAGTAATAGTGCCTCTGATCACAAGCCGGTTAGTGCCTAGTTTTTCAATGAGCTATTTAAAGTAGTAATACATTTTGGGCAAGAAATACGCACATTATTGATACAACATATTACTACACGTGTTACTACTGCAACTACAACATATGCAAAACTTAGTTATAATTTGTTGAACAATTTATCATTACTTATAGTATACTTCCTAATTATGAAAAAAGCTTTTTCATTCAAAATAAGTTATTCAAATTTAATATACCAAACCGCCGTAGCTCAATGGTATAGTGCTGGCGTAGCATTCGGGAGGTCGTGGGTTCGATCGTGGAACTGAGGTTTCTCCAGGGATTTTCCTTAGTTACACCAGGCAAATTCCGAGATGGCACCTTCAGCATAAGCCCTGACCGACACGTTCCTGAATCCTTTTCCCTCCTCTATCCTGGCCTGAGCTTTAGATGCATAAAACCATAAACAAAATTGAATTTTAATATTTATTTTCGCTTTGGAGATGATGATAACTAGATTTTCAAGAGGATCTACTGATCCGATTGAATATCCTTGTCGACGCCATTAATAATACCATCAACAGAAACCTTTGGCACTTTCACCAAAAGCTGTATCTGCTGAGAGGCAATATCAGGTTTTGATCATTAATGATATAGAGGAGTTCTGGAAAGCGAATTAAGTAAGACATGTGTGCTTCAACTAACAATTAATGTAATTAAACATTCATCTAATTTAAAGCCTCGCGCTATCTTTCCAAACAGTAGTGCACCCTCAGTTGGGCGAAAGATTAATCTCGTTTCACGTAGGTTGCGCGTGTCACGGACTCACGTTTCTTGGGAATCAACTTTCAAAACTGTAGGTCTTGTTCTTAGGTATTTGTTTAGAATGTTAATCAATTCAGTTAAACCGGAACCTAAATTGAAATCGAACCAGTAGTTTCGCTTTCCTCAACCTTGATCTTGATCTATCGTTATCAATGAAAAACAAACTTTGGAGAAAATATACTTATTGCTCTTGGCTTAATCATGGCTTTGCTGTTTCGGTGGGCGGCTTCCATAAAGCACAATTCTTGGATTCATTCGAGTAGCTGATGCAGTTTGCAGCATTTCAGAGTGATCTACTACTGCGAGAAGTATAATACAAGCATGAAGCATTTGAGCCCCTTAACTCGGATTAGAATTTAGAATATCAATTTTATTTCATCATTGAACATTTTCAAACACTAGAACCTCCCTGACAATGCATGGTACACTGTAGTACCACAAGCATATTACACTACGAAAAGTAAATACGAGATTTTATTTGAGTGACTATACGATGTTCTCTTAAAGACAGTTTACTTTCTTTTGGATGTGATCATTTATTATGCTGGAGATAAAGACACCTAACAGAACAATCACTTCAACTGAAAGCGATGAATTTTTAACATGGATTCCTGTAGAACTTTTTGTGTAATGGTGAGGAAAACACATATGATTATCTAAATCCTATTATAGTTTTTTCAATGCTCATACACCCAGGCTTGGATAAGAATACTCTGGATCTGCAAAATCTGATCCGAAGGTTCTTAGGTTGCGAATTTGCGCAGAGAGATATACCGATTTACGGCCCACTCTGACCCTGTTTCTTGCGTGCATTCTACAAGTTAGCCAACGGGAAGAACAACTATGGGCAGACGTTTAATCCTCCGCGGCGAATCCCAAGAAAAATAAACTGCACAAGCGAAAGATTTTGTTAACTACGGTCTGGAATTATTTTAGTAGTTCTAGTAGCATTAAAACCATTTGTCAAACCTTTACTGTAGATTGTTCATCACGCAGTGCCATATGTCTGCAGGGCTTTCAGTCATCTGATTTTTTTACTTTGAGACTTGATTCCCTGTTGTGGGTTTTCACTGAAGACTAATCTGAAACATCCCGATCAGAGAAATCGTATAAGACTTATTTCAGAGCTATTTAACCGGGTTATCCAGGAAAAAAAAAACTTTAGGTAGGAACCGCAGAGGCAGAAACTAACAACTCTTTAATGAACATAAGTTGTATCGTCGGAGAAAAAAGAACAAAAACAAAAACAAAAAAAAACTATTGTATGTTCTTGACAAAGCTCTGTTGATAATATCGTAAGATTCGTTGAATGACTCATGGAAATAGGATTTTCGTTATAGCATTATTATTGACGTGTCTATAGAAGGCTTATAAATTTCTCATGTTTTGTTCCCATCTGTACATTATCAATTGAGTTGAAAACTTTAATATTTAATAAATGTTAGACAGTTAATAATATTAAAGTTTTACTTTTAACTTGCTTAATCATATTTATTCATATTTTTGTGTTAAGGAATGAGTAAGTAAAGTAATATTATTTAATAAACCAATTTGAGTTAATAAAGAAATAATATACGCTTCCACACCTAACCAATAAATCAGAACAACAAATGTTTGAAATGAATTATATTTCCTAATTTTTACTTTGGTGTTGAGGTTTCAACTGTAACAGCGCCGTGTTCATTCTCATCACACAGCGATGAGAACTGAGCGAAATTAACGTTGAATCAATACTGACTCCTACTTCGAAGATTATAACTGACCGAAATATTGGTACTTCTCAATACGTTTCTCAGATTTTTCATTTTCTCGCAAGAACTCAAGAGTTGAATGGTTCATTTCTCTAGAAAATGAAATATTTTTTCTTCTTCTAATTTTTCCTTCAGTATCAGATTCCAAATATGATTACTCTTTCTTCTAGGAGAATACTCACAATTTTGAACGTGGAGTTTTTATCTTTATTTTTGCTTTCTGAATTTTTGTTCTTATCTTCAGCTCGAGTAAAGATGTTATTTATCACCATTGATAGAGCGCTAGAAGAAATTTTCTTCAGGTGTTTTTCTCTCTCTATATGTCTTCGTGTTCGTTTGATTGAAGTAACTGATATAAAATCCGTTCAACTTCACGTTTTCTTGCCTTCTTCTTTAACCTGCTTTATATGTTCACAAGTATGTTCTTTTTCTTAATCGTTATAGACCTCAAATGCTTCGTGCAGTTCTAATCTTTGATTAAACATTTTATATTACATAAATTTTGAATTAGTCGATTTGGGTACTTGCACGCAATTGGACTAATTTCTATACAATTTCGTGCTTTGATATATAACTATTTTTATTTTAGTTACTTAGATAATTAAGTGCATAAAATATACTTAATTAATAAAAAATATAAATATATAGAAACATAATTTCTAGCAAAGAAATTAAGTTCAGAATATTCAGAAGGCCACCATCACAATCACTGCAGATCGTCGTCATCAACTATGTCTTCGAAATCATTAACAAAGTCTGTATGAACTGCTTTCTCATTTGCCGCCAAACACATAAACAGGTCATCAGAACCTCCTACCTCTTCCATCTCCATGTATGGTCCAGCTCCTTCAGGAAACATTTCATCTGCTACAACGGTAGGCTTCATGTTAACGGTTACCTACTTATAATTATGGATAGTGACAAACATTCCGTCAAATAAATCAAAATTACAGTAGGAATATATCATCTAATTCCTTGACTTTGGGTATGGCTCCCTGGATTGAAGCTACATTATTTCTTTGAATTGCCATGCTTATTCTTTGGATAAGAAAGGTGCTTGCTCTATCATCACCAGATGATTCTGTGATACGCTTACCTATTTCTTTTATGAAGTTGAGGCCTTCTCTTCCCCATGAACCACTGGATTCGATAGCAATGGGTATGAAATGGTACTTGTGTGCAAGATTATTATATTTTCTTCATTTTTCAGCTTCTTTTCGACTGGCGATATTTCCCGTCTGAATTGAGGAAAAAGGGAGATTGGAAGGAGCGAACGTGTCTGAGTAAGTGAAGTCCCAAATTAACGGTTTGCCTCTCTTCCAGGGTAACAGAGTCATCCCATCTGATCTTTTACCGTCTGTTCTGCTACATCCAATAGGTTCTCGTACTACAGGAATGCCAGCTGAGATTAGTGCTCTCATTATAATGTCATTAACATTCGAGTGACGAGGGTGTCTACCTGCGCTTTTGAGCCAAGAAAGGTCATGTAATCCTTTTTTATTTACTTCATTTTTACATGCCTGACGTTTGTGACTTTCACAAATATCTGCACCCAGGCGAATTCCAATTTCCAACTGCTATTCGGAAACATTCATTACTGAGGTGAAGGCCGAGAGGGGGCGAAGGTAGAGCTTTGAGTCAAGCACCTGCTTCGAAGGAAGACGCGGCAATTATTCTGGATTTGTCTTCTAAGTTTTCTGCAGTCTGAAGTAAAAAGGAGAGGTGTGATTTGATAATGGGTTCATCCCATTTAAATTGCTTTGATCTAGTATCGAGTTCGGGCAAGAATGATCCAACTAATAATGACGAAGTTGAAGAGAAGGTCTCAATCTCAGAATCCCCATGAGAACTGATATCATTTTGAAGAAGTGATTCTATCAGGCATCGGGAACCATTGAATGACGCCAAGAAGGCGGGAATAGCCAAATCTAAGGCGCGACGAATGCCTAATCCTCCAAAATTGACAGGGAGAGAAGCCTGAAGCCATGTGTGGTCAGGAAGGAAACAATTTAGGATCGATTCTAAACCAGATTTAATGGTGTTATCGTAACGTTCGAGTAGATCTTCTTCTCTCCAAGAAGGCGAACAACGCAGAAAATATAATAACCTTTGTATGGTAATAGAAGATCTTAGTAAATAAAATGCTGATTGTGCAGAGATCGATGAAAGACGTGAAAAGTACGTTTCAAGTGTGGTTATTTTCCCAATTAATAAGGATCTCCTTGCGTCAGTAGAGAGGGCAGCACCTAGAAGAAAAACATTTGACGGAGACATTAATTGAATGCCTGGAGCCACTTCGTTGAACATTGTGAGAAGTATGTGTGTTTGATCGATTGTAGTTTCTAGAAAGCCAATCTCACATTTAGAAAAAATAAGGTCAAGACCAATTGTAATTGCCTTCTTATGGATATCCTTTAATGTATTTAATATAGTATCCGGATCTCCAGCTATGGTTCCGTCGTCTAAGCACCATATATTCAAGTCGGTGTTGATATTATTGACAATAGGTTGAAGAGTCATTGCAAATAATGCAGGTCCTAAAGGGTCCCCCTGCTGTACTCCTGATGTATTGCTGTTTTTTTATATATATCGTAAAGAAACTGTCTGTGGGGCGCCTTAATTGCCACCGCAATGCCCAGTGTAACTGAGTCTGGCGCCGTTACTGGTTTATTTTATGTATTAGGTAGAGACAGGTAGAGCAAGGTAGAGCAATGAAAGGTTCGTAGCTTGTCTTTTATCCCTTCACCTTTTATTACAAATTTTACAAGTCCACTAAGTTAATAAAAAGAGTCTCCCGTACAAAACTATTGGAGACTTATTGTTGAGCTACATTCGTATCTCAAATTACTATCTTTCTCTTCCATACGGTTCCATGTGTTGCGGTTGACGTTGGCCCAGACAACGGCTGTTGTCTGGCTGAGAAAGAGAGCCCTCAGCTTGTAGCTGGCTGGGGCCATAAGGAAAAGTCCTATCTCATGGCAGATCAGGACTTGGGGGATTTATTGCCTATCTCGTAGCAGATCAGGCGGGTAGGAAGTTGGCCCATCTCATGGCAGATCCAGCCGGTTAGGTAGGGTGGTCAATCTCGTAGCAGATCGAACCAGGGAGAGGGAGAGGAGTTGGCATGACTATATCCGGGATGGAAATAGCAATTTCTGATGAGCTCCGACGCCTTTTTATTCTGTTCTGGACTACTGACTCTTCAGTTTCCTGGTCGTCGTCTGCATCTTCGGCTATCTTCGGTTGATTGTTGTCGACTCTCTCCGTCTACTATTTCTACCATTTGTTTTGATAGTAGCACGTGTTTTACTCTTACTACGCACTACTATTTATTTACAAACAAAGATCACGTGGCTTGTCGTATATTACAATAGCGCAATCCACGGCACTTTACAATATAAATGTTAATAGTTCGATTTTCTACAATGTATGCTAAGTTATACTAACTGAAACGCTTATATACTTACTGAAAGTATTAAATTGCCGGTAAATGATGAAATTCGAGCCTATTAGATTATGCTTGTTTAGATTGTATCTGTTTAGGTTTGCTTAAATAGTTTTAATGCGTTCACATAGCTGAAGCGAGAAATGGAGATGTTCGGTAATGCTTTCTACTGCTAAAGAATGTGGAGCGTTTTGTAGAGATAAGTTGGCTTTAGTAGGGAACAAAATTATATGAAAGCTAATGTTGCGAAAGGTCTCACACAAATATAACATCGTTTACTAATTCCGAAAGATTTTAACAACAGAATACGAATATTTTATCCTGTTACGAATTTAGCGATACTTAAACAACTAAGTTGAATCTTTAGCTATCTCAGTTAAGAAGCCATGTCGGGTTATGAAACGAGGGAAAGTAATTTGAATATTTATGTCAGCTTACGAAATATAGCTTTGTGCTTAATACCTGGATTTTATTTTTCGTCTATTAATATATTGCGTGGGTGCTAAACTTAGGGTTCTTTATCTATTATTATACGTTGGTTGTAAACCATTGTCTTAAAAATACGCGCCAGCTGATTTTCATACAAGTTTGCGTTGCTTGTGATTAGAGTGAGTAGCCAATTGAAACGTATTTTATTACGTGTTCTGCGTGTAACACGTGTTTCAATTACTCGCCCAAATCGCAAACAACGCAAGCTTGTATGAAAATCAGCCCTTAATAGTGAGAAGTACCCATATCAAATGAAACCTCCAAAATAGCTATCGTTCTTCGAAAAGACAACTGGGTCGCAGATAACTGACAATTGTAAATTGCATGAGAATTTCCAACGTGTGTTGTGCTGTACGTTGCAGAGATGGACAAAAATAACTTAGGCGTTATTTAATAACAGTTATTTTTACTTAATTGTTATTACTGTTATCGGTTTTGAAAACTAACAGTTATTTATAACAGTTTCAAAAACATTATACTAAGATAATGAGTGCATCCTAAATACACCCTTCATCTCCTATTTCCTTTCCTACCGGAAGGTTGTCCATCTGAAGGACAGTTCACTTAACGTGTTTTCCTTTCCTTGTGCCCTTTTTTGCCTCCTTCGGCCAAGGATACATGCAGTCCATCCTTCGTGCCCTTTAGCGTTCAATTGTTTCATGTAGAAACTAGCGCCACCTATGAATTGACGGACGAAGAAAGCATTGCGCAGGGAGGAAGTGACCCAGCGTTGAAACCGGTGGTGTGGGGAGGGTAGTCCCGCGGAATTAGCGTCTTGCATTCCGTTGTTCCTTCCATTGTATCAATGGAGTTAGTCACTCGTTCCTTTCATTGTTTGTTTATTCTTTCGTGGTATCTTTGAGATTCTGTTCAAAATAAGATTCTGTTGTTATTTGCAGCAACATTTTTTTTTAAACAAGAAAATTTACAGGCGAGGAAAGCATTTATTTTAGGTTAGCGTCTTCTTGCGTTGTTGGGGATGATAGTTTCGAAATAAAAAGAAGTTTTGTTAAAATACTATTCTTAGTAGACGCTGTATGTGGTGCGGTCCATTCTCTTTTGCTATTGTGTACAAGACAGGAAAATACTACAATAAATGATCTGATGTTTTGCTGTTTTTTTTAATAGCACGTTGGATTGCCTCTAGTTGAATTGAATTGAAGTATGAATTTAAGTAACTTTCAATCGGACCGGCATATGGTAAAGGAAAGAATGAGAAATGTAGCAGTCAGGATCTTACTTACGTGCCATTCCGGTATTCGCTTAGTAAATAGGGAAACCCTGGAAAATCTGTCAGGATGGTCACCCGTGAAGTTCGAATTTGAACTTTAATTATTACTTTCAGGCATCTAAGGCTCAGCCTGGGTCAGGGGAGGGGAAAGAGTGCGGGTATGTGTCTTCCAAGGCCTAAGTTGAAAGTACCATCCAGGCATTTCCTTGGCGTGACTGAGGAAAAACTATGGAAAACCTCAGCCAGGATGGTCTGGAAGAGAAGGAGTCGACCAGAACCTAAGTTGAAAGTATCATCCGGCATTTGCCTGATGTGACTGAAGATAATCCCTGGAAAAACCTGTCAGGATGGTCCGTCGCTGGTATCGAACATAGGACCTCCAGAATGAGAAGCTACAAGTGATTCTGCCAACACCCTGTGGGGGTGTCACCCCCAGATTTCCTAGAAAACTCTAAACTTTAAAATTTATACGGTCAAAAATCGATAGAAACCGTGCATGCACCCTCCCTGACTTTGCACCCCCGCAAAATAAATACTGGTGGAATCCCTGCGCTCTACGAACTGAACTACGTCCGCTCCGGGATTTACAGAATTTCACGAGCCTAGCCACGGGACAACGGTGAGCAGTATCCATCTTATGTACATTAATAGTGACAGGTGCAGCTTTATTCCGCCATCAAACATGATATGCGGATATTCAGGATGATTCTTCTTGTTCATATTGTTTACTGAACACAGTATATAAATTGTTCTATTGAGGAATAAAAAATATCACAAAATTGATTTCAAATAATATGCAGTTACTCTTTAAAAATTACAGCAATTTGTTGCACGCATCACGTTGTTGATAATTTCTTTAGTATCGCTTCTTTTGCACTGTATTTTGAACGCTTTGAAACCTTTTCGCTGATTTATGTAGTAATACAACTTACAAAAAGCACTGAAACATTTATGTGTAGCTGCTCCCTGGAAATTCTTTCAAAGAGCAGAACGTAAAGAACTGCAATTGTAATGAAAGACCTGCTCACTGGTCGGTACACGTAATGAATAAATAAGGAATATAAACAAGAGCGCCCATGTTACGATTTGCGGAGGGGAGGCAGTATACACATACTGCCTTCTTTTTTTAACTGACATGATCCCCACGTGTTGTGCCATATTAGTATCATTTTCTCCGACTATGGGAGGAGGGGAGAGCGCCCCCTTGCCCCCTAATGGACGTCCTTGAATATGACCATGTAAAAAATTGTATTAAAAATACGCGCCGTATAATACTCCTCGAGCGAAGGAGAGGGGATTCACACGATCAAAGCATCTTGCAAAACGAGTACAACTGCGCAGTTATTTGCGTTTCTAATTATTCGTCTTTTTCAATTGGGGTTGTTCGCCTACGATATCACAACCGCCACTCCTATCCCGCTACCCGCTGCACAGTTGGTTAGGCTCCTAATGCTTTTCAAAGATGTCGCTATATTCGCCAAGTGTACAATGTCCAAAATGCTTTCTTCCCTACATTGCTTCCAATGTTCCTTCACTTGACTCCTTTGGTTTCTCAGCAAAAGGAAGGAAAGGAAGCATTTAGGATTGGGCCAACGTTTTTAAACATTTTAGATATCACAGCCGTAATTGTTTGTTAACTGTTTAGAAAACTAACAGTTATTTATAACAGCCTAGATATCGCAGCCGTAAATGTTTGTTAAATAAGCTGCCAAGACAATGTTCTTGTTTCTGTCACTGATAAAAAAGGTACCTGCTAATTCTGCAGTTCTTTCTTGTTATTTTTATTTCTTGTTGTTATTTTTATTCCTTGCTGTTATTTTATTCCTTCTTGTTATTTTTATTCCTTTTTCTAAAAGAGCACACGGTAGCCAATCCGAAGATTGAGAAGAGTAGCCGATATTCTCGATTTTTTTGTGGGGGAGGTAAGGTCGGGTTGGAGGTCTTACTACTCCTTTTATGCTAGAAAGAATGTCTCCGAATGTCCCTTCATTCAAATAAACTTTAGTTGGAAACTGGGACGGGTGATTGATCCTATGTCACAACAATGAACCACATTCACCACAGGGCAAGCACTCTTTAGAGGGAGGGAAAGAGAGAGATGGTTAGAAAATAGAGACGCTAAAATATAATATGTACAACTACGGACAGAACGATTGTCGCATGTTTTTAAAGGATATCTCCAGAATTCTCGAAAATGTCCCTCTCGTGTGTGACATTTGTGAACCTCCTTTATTTACATATCAGAACAATATTTTCCTCAAAAGTGGGTCATGTGATTGTGCATGTGTCTGTAAGCCAAGAAATTTATATGACGTTCCAAGATATTTATTTTAAAAATAAAATAAAATAAGTTGTAGACTTGCGACAGCCTTTTGTCCATAGCTGTAGCACCATGTAGGGGATTTCAAAACAAGGAAAATGAATTTTCTAGAAATTTGGAAACCAAGCTCTTCCCCAGCAAGCCAAATGCCAACCCTGACGGCGCGGCGGCCCGACCAAATAGTAGTCAGGGAATGGTCGGCGATTGGTCGTCGGGCCGTTTTCCGGGCCGCCGTCGGTATCGCCGGGCCATCTTCCGGCCTTCCGTAGGGGTCCGCGAAGAGTCGTAACCGCGGCCAAAACCCGCCCGCCAACTTCGGCTTCTCGTCAAGATTTTTCAAAAGTCGACGTCGGTCTGCCCGTCGGCCGACTTTCGCCGACGAAATGCGGAAGTCTCTTGGCTTGCTGGGTTGTTTCGGACCTAGATGCCTGCAAAGCTATCACCGCATCGTCATATATAACAGCTCCAGTAATGAAAAGCCGAGTGGGATTTCCATATTGCCTTATTAAACCATATTACTTTCTTAACAATAAAATTCATACGTAGAGAAGTCTTTCTATGCGACATCCCACAATCTTAAACTTGGCTGAATTTTTTTAAGGTTCTTACGCATCTAAGGCTCAGGCCAAGATAGAGGAGAGGAAACGAGTTGGGGCAAGCCCTATGTGAAGGTGCCATCCAGCCTGGTGTGACTAAGAATAAACATCAGTCAGCATGGCCATCCGCTAGGTTCGAACCTACGACCTCCCGACATGCTACGCCAACGCTCTTCCACTGAGGTACGACTGGTCAGTAAATAATAGGTGGTGGTCGTTGGGTGATATCCTTCCATCCCCCAGTGACAATACGAACTACTTGTTCAAGTCCTGGTCAGGACTCTTGAGGCTTTTCTCGCAGTGTTCCCATGCATGGGTCTCTGAGGGGCACTCAGCCTCCTACCGAAAAGGGCAATCCTCAAAGTACTCAGTATAGAGAGACTCTAATGGAGCCACACAAGATAGCTGCCTCTGAATCGTAATTTGGCTTCATGTGACATCATGTATGCTCTCTCTATTTTCTTCCTAACTCCATGGTTGTAGTCCTACTAGTGCGCAGGAAAAGTCCGTACTTGGGACATACTGACAAGACTTATTTTATGGTCTGTAATAAAACCAGATTACACCAAGGCGTTTAGGTTTCATCAAACACCACCCAGTTTTCCAACACACACTTTTAAGCACGTGATAATCTCTATCCAGAATACAAACAAGTGTGCATTGAATTACCAAGCGATGTTTGACCTGACATTACGTACGTTTCCCCAAAAATAGAAAAAAATATGAATTGGAAAACGAGAATTAAGATAAGATGAATGAAAAAGTTTATTTTCAATCAAACAAAAAAACATTCCAAAAACTTGAAACAAGTTTTTCTTGCAAAACACACATCCAAAACAAAACAAAACTCACGTAATTTTACTTTGAATTACTGAAAGCATCAAGGAATCGTAACAGATGAAAACTCACATCAGAACTAAAATTCCTCACATATTTATGCTCACATAAAATTACGTTACTGAATTTCCTCAAAGTATCCGTTTTGATTGAAAGCAAATTAACACAAGTGAGCTTCAATTCATCACACACCAAAAACCATTCTATGAAGAACAAATATTTTCGTACGCTTTCTTCACAAAAATACCCAACTCGTGGACGCATAGAATAAATCTATTTTGACAGTAATTATTACTCACACTCTTACGCTTACAAAATCGTAGTTAGGGCTCATGTGAGAACTTTAGTTTTCAAGAGCTTAATACCGCCCCTCCAGAAAAGCTTTGCCATAAATCAAAGATCAGAATGACTGCCTCAGAAAAAAACAGGAACATAAATAATTCCACAAGAATTGCAGATATTCTTATGTCCCATTGAACCACCGGCACAGAAGGAAAAACACACATCCTCTCCACATATTGACTGTACTCACATACACCTTTAACTTCGATTTAACATTTTCACAAAACACACACACTATGAAAATCGATGTGCCACGTACCTTCGATTTAACTCCACTGAAGCAAAAAGCTTGAAGCCACATGGACAATTATGTTCAAGTATCAACAACCAATCAGAGACCAGTTACACAGTCAAGCTCCTAGCGAGCCAATCACACAATCCGTAGATCCCCTACAGGCGATAATAGAAGTACCCTCTAGGAGACAATTCTCCAAGCTTCATCCTTCGAGCCACAAGCATCTCTCAGAGTCAAGCATCATCATCCGAGCCAAAATACATCGTATAATTTTGAACTCTCAAAAACCACATGTCATTACAAGTCCAAGATGTGTTCTGACAAGTTACCTCACACCAGGCAAGATTAATGACAGCATGTGTTAAGCTTGAAACCTTTTTAGTTGGAAACACCATCGAATATTGATTACTGGATATATTCTAAAGGCTACCTTAATTTCGATATTCGGAGGGAACTTTGCATGTGTCAGCCAAGCTGTAAGGCTCGAATGTAAATATCGAAATGAATCCGGAGAGTAAGATAGTGGTGTAACGCACAGCGACAACGACTCTGTTTTTAGTCGGACTATAATGGAATTAGAAGCAGTAGTCAAGAACGTTTCTACAACAGACGTAGGAAAAGTTGGTAAAGGAATGAAAGTCAAAGTTGACACCAGAAATATACTGTTAAAAGATAAGGGGAAAGAATGCAGTTGATATTAGATGAAGTTGGAGGAGAAAGTTCTGTTAATTTTTCTCCTGAGCAAAGAATTGAGAAATTGATGATGAGGTTTATGGATGAACAGGAAAGGGAAGAACAAGAAAAGAAGCGACAGAGTGGAAAGGAAGAACGACAAAAAGAAAAGCCGAAGGAACATGAAAAGATGGAGGAGAAACTAAATTATTTTATGAATTGTAACCCGAAATTTGAAAAACAAAGTATTGAATATTGTAACAAGGCTCTAGAAGTCGAAAAGAAGATGGATAATGTTAGGACAGATGGATACGATTAAGCGGGATGTGCAAAGGGCTAAAGAAAGACAGGATAATATGTTACGTAAATTTATAATTTAACTGCTAAACTAAACAATGTAGAATATCTAGTGGAAACTCGCGTTTTCGAGCGACAACGTGATACCAATACTTTTGAAAGTGAGATAGTTCAGAATAATATTACGAGTTACGAAAGACATAATATTTTCGGTAATGAGGAACACAGTCAAATTTCATTCAGCGAAGATAGTGAAAATGCAATCCAAGAGCGAAATGGAGATTGGAAGTATTGGGACGTGGACAGGATTATGACGAAAATGAAATGTAGAAATACCAATGTACCTTCACCGATGAAATTACAGGATAGCCCTTAGTGGAAAGAAGATATATGTGAAGCAAATTCTACAATGTATCGGAGGGAACTTACTACATATTTACGTGTCTTAATTTAAGTGAAGAGCTACGCTTGATTTTTTTTATAAAAGGCTATCACAAGTTCATTTCATGGATGGCCAAAATGGAATTCGCTGAAGACAACGTTCCGTGATTTCTGTATCTTATTCTCATAACACTATGAAAGTAAAAAGAAGATACGAGAAAGAATGAAAATAACGAAGGGAAGGAAAATTGATAGGAGGAATATACAACAATATGGAAATCAAATCTATACCCCCATAGACAATTTTAAGAATATTGATGCAAACATGAAGGATGAAGATTTAACTCGAAATGTAGTGTATCTGCTTCCAAAGATATACACTGCTGAATATTTTTCTTTTGATCATTTTTTTAGAAATAATGTTCAATGCCCTCATACCAAATGTGGAAATAGGATCTCTATATGACTAGCTGTTTACGAGATATACAGGGTTAAATATTTGACCTTTGACCTCGAGGTTATAACCATTTTCACAAATAGTATTCAATGCCCTCATACCAAATGTGAAAACAGAATCTCAATATGTCTCGCAGTTTACGAGATATACACGTTAAATATTTGACCTTTGACCTCGAAGTCACCAATTTTTTGCAAATAATTTTAGATGCCCTCATACCAAATGTGAAAACAGAATCTCAATATGTCTAACCGATTACGAGATATATACACTTAAATATTTTGCCTTTGACTAGGTTGTAGGCTGTGGTATAGAAACTGACTTAAGATTTCTGCTATGTTAAGTAGTGGTTGGAAAAGAGCTTCGTACCCTTTTATGAAATCTCTGTTATGCTAAATAGGGCTGAAAAATGGTTCGTAGCCTTTTATGAAATCTAACGACACCAATTTCCACACGGCGGCTTGTTGGATGGCGCCCATGTTGTAATTTCTGGGTGTGGGCGGGGACGCATATGCTGTGCTGGAAACTGACTTCAAATCTCTGCTATGTTAAATAGGGGATGTCAAAGAGCTTCGTAAACTTTTATTAAATCTCTAGTCTAGAGGGCATATATTCCTGTGTAAAATGTCTTCGTAGCCATAGTTGTAATTCCTGTCTAATCTCGGATATGTTAAATAGGGCTGAAAAATGGTTCATAGCCTTTCATAGTTTTTAACCTTTTATGGAATCTCTGCTATGGTAAATAGGGGTTGGAAAATAGGTGCCGTAGCCTTATATGCTATCGTGCACTGGTGTACTATGTGAAGTTAAACAGGGGATGAAAAAAGGGTCGTAGTCTATCTTGGAATCTGTAATATTAAGTATGGGGCGAAAAAGAGCTTCTTCGTACCTTATCGTGCATTGGTGCTGTGTAGGGGATGAAAAAGGGGCCGTAGCCTTTTATGAAATTTCTGCTATGTTAAATAGGGGACGATAAAAGTGGCCGGAGCTCTTTCTGCTACGTTAAATAGGGGTTTGAAAAAGCGGCCGTAGCCTTTCTGTTATGTTAAATAGGGGTTGAAAAAAGGTGCGTAGTCTTTTATAAATGGGGGCTCGAGAAAAAGAGTCGTAACCTTCATAGGGGATGAAAAATGTGTTCGTAGATTTTTATACATTGTAAACAGTAACTGCCACACAGTGTATCGTACAGCCCTGGAAAATTGACTCCTTGCTATCAGCCAGGTACGGGATAAGTGTGCAATTTTCCAGAAAGTGACGCCAAGTGGGGTGTATACTACTCAGTGTTGACAAAGACTGGAAAGCCACTCTACCGTGTGACAAATAGTTTGTCAGATATAGAGCAGTCTTCACAAAAATAAGCGAGGGTCTTCCACAAAGTGAGTAAAACAGAAGTTGGAATCGCAATAGGCACACAGAAAAAAGAAAACATCAGGACAACCTTCAAAAGCAAACACCAAAAATTATAATAATCTCACGAGAATATGAATTTCGGAGGTGATATCTTGATCCCCAGGACCCTGCCTCCCTGCGTATGTCCCTATACGTGACTTTAAGGAACTTCAAAAGTGTAATATAAAGTGGCATTTGACATCGGAGTGTGATTTTTAAGGTTCCATTATGTGCCTATTTTATTCTTTTATTTTACTCACTTTGTAAAAAAGCATCACTTTCAGTTGTGGAGACATTTACTGGCCTATATCTTCCAAACTATTTGTTATACGCTCGAATGGCTTTGACGTCTTTCGACTGTTTTCTACCTGCTTCAAATTTTAACGCTCTCTAGCGGACACGCTACCTTACTCGGTCGAATTACTTTGCAGAAATCATCAGCATCGGGGTAAGAATATATATACGAAATATTATCCAAAAATTCTTGTTCGAACCCAAATACTTTCCTTGTAAGTGCAGGAGTTTTCAACCAACGTCCACCGAAATTATTTTACCGGTTCATGACAGCGTGTTTAACTGTGGATCGGTTGACCGAAGTTCAAATCCCGGACACGACGTTGTAGACTTTTACCACCGTCGTAGCTGATGTCAACTAAGTCAAACTTTCAAATTTTTCAAGCAAATTACAGCGCTCATCCTGCATATGGCGCCAGCTCAGGACAAGGAGAAGATTAGGCAGCACCCAGGAATGATCCATAAGTTCGATCTAACCAATAAGAGCAATAAGCGCAACCCGTTAATGATAATGTATAACATACCATCCGAGCTCAAGCAGAGCGAGGCAATAGAGGAACTCGTAGAAATAAATTTTCAAGAGCTGACCGACGAACAGATGCAGCTCATAAGACCAAGATTTAAAACGGATCCCAAGAATCAAGAAATTTACCATCTTGTGTTTGAGGTACTCAAACATGTAAGGGAAACCATTTTAAGAAATCCGCGGGTCTACATCGCCTACGAAGCTACCAATCTTAAGGATTTTCTTGTGGTAACAACTTGCCTGAATTGTCATGATTACGGTCACATGTCAGCCCAGTGTAGAAATGACGCTCGTTGTGGCTGCTGTGGCGAAAAAGGCCACAAAAATACGGAGTGCAAAGATAAGGATAAGAAGATATGCATTCCCTGCAATTCGAGGAAAAGCTGTGTGGGGCCAAGACCCAACAAGAATGCCCACACTACAAGTTGGCGTTACAACGAGTCATAGATCGTTTCGATTATGGATTGTAATCCAGATCGAGTCGAGACAAAAGCATCACCAACATCAAAAAAGAAGAACCCCCCGATGCAGGAAAAAGAGAAGCCTAGAAAGGCTTTTGGAATTTAATAATAATAAGGTAGAAAACTTTAGTAATTGGGTAACAGAAAACAACACAAAATTAACGGAATAATTCCTCGTAATAAAGCATGGGCACGTAAATTTGGACCAGGAAAATCAAATAGTACTCCATTATATTAACCCCAATCTAGTCACCTTTCCCAGGGGTTTCGCCCAGATGGTGGCTCTGTCACACGGTGAATACAATCTAGAAAAAAGTGGAATATTATTACATCAAATTAGAAGACAATAAGATATTAGAAATCTACCTGTCACAAAATAGGTACAACTGCAAAATTATTAACATAAAGTCATCCAGAGAAACCTTCCAAGAAGACCTAGAACTAACGTTAGACTTACTCTCGACAGTTAAACATGACAAAAAAGTAAAAATAGTTATACCAGTCATAGGAATGGGGCTCTGGAGGGCGGATCCTCAGGACGTTCTGCTGGCTCTGAAGAAATGGGAACATGACATCGAGAGTGTCGGTCTTGAGATGATCGTTCAGGACGGACTCCTTTATGAGAATATTATGAGGACTTCGAACACACTAGAAACAAAAGAAAATAGAACGGATGCTGGTGACGGGGCTCACAAAAGCCCGGAAGATAAGGACGAAACGCAGACGGATATAGATGAAGATGACGTTATAGCTAAGAGATAAGTAACGGAGAAAAGAAAGGAAGAAGTGAGGTAGAAAAAAAGGGTGGAAATCTTGGATCCATATACTATTCAAGAAGAAACGTAGTAAGAATAGGAGTTCCGATGTAACTGAAGCAGAGATGGAGGATATGGAAATACCTAACATGAAAGATACGGAGGGAGAACTGGCCGAATAAGAAGGAAGAACCACAAACTTTAATCCAAACGAATTTTATGCAGGTCTGAATAAAGCATATGTCCTGTCCCGATTGGAAGAACCATTACTTCTGGCAGCCGCCCTTAGAACGGTTGTTAGGAACATTCATCCAAATGGTAAAACGAACACCTTTCCAATAATCGACGAAGTGCACAGAATAAATCTATGTTCAAATGGCATAATTACAGATCCACAAAAACTACTGGACCTGATCGATAAAGTATTCAAGAGGAGGTATGAGTCCCTCCAGTTAAACAGACAATTCGTCATGGCGTACGGACGCAGTGTTTATCCCGATAGAAAATTTCCCTGCATGTTACGTCCACTTAAGACAACCATAAGTCGTTCAAATTCGTCCAGGTTAACTTGGACAAATCAAAATTAGCCACACAAGAGCTATATCGTGAGAAGGAATAATTGGACGTGGCATGCATCCAAGAGCCCTATGTTAATAAGGGAAAGATGATGGGCATGCCGACCGACGCCATGGTATTGCTACCGGAGGACCCGAATCCTATGGTCGCAGTAGTTATATTCAACAGGAAGATTGAAGCACTGGTGTATCCTAGATATACATGTAAATGGATCCAGACTTTTAGCCTTAAACTTGGGAAAAATCAGATTACAGTAGCAAATCTCTACTGCCAGTTCACCATCCCAGCGGATGTTTTTGTAATTAAACTAGAGGAAATCCTGGACGGGTTTTATAGGAGTAACTAACTAATTTTGGGGAATTTTAATGCCGAGTCTCCGCTCTGGCATTGCCCGAGAACAGATGAAAGCGGTGAAAAGTGTGATGACATCATCAACCAATATCATCTAATCATACACAACAAGAAGAATCAACCATCCACGTTTCAGGGAGGTCTGGTGCGGAGAGTAATATTGATATAACTTTAACCAGGGGAAATCTTTATAGAAATATACAGGAATGGAATGTGATCGAGCACGCGACTACGAGTCAGCACAGCGTCATCAGCTTTAATATAAATTTTATGTTGGACGACAATATTAATGACATGAATGAACCTGATGATCTAAACTATTTTGTACCAAAAGATTAAACTTCAAAAAACTAGTGGACAAATTGGACCTACCACAAATTGAGAAAAATATAAATTTGGACGAGCTGGCCGAAGAAATAGAAAAAGCCACGCAAGATTCAATTTAAAAAGCAGCACCTGAAATACGCCTATGATTACAGGATACCTCTGAAAGTAATAAAAATGTACCATGATGTCATAATCCGGTCTGTAGTCGGATACGCCGCCAGTGCCTGGTGCCACCGAATGGACAACGCAAGACAACGGCAGATTATGAATAGATATCAACGACAAATATTGCGCCTTCTTACTGGGCACTCCACTTGGTGACCGCGACCATGCTCATGCACCTCCAAGTTAAAAGAATGGGAACCACGTACTGGCTCAAGAAAGGAAACGAAGAGAATATCATAGACATTCTTCGACAAACAGTAGGAAGGAGAATAGAAATCCAAGAAATACTGACCAGTGCGTGGCAAACATTCTGGGAGGAATCATTGAAGGCAAGAAAACTTTTCAGCATTTACCCGGACGTGGCTGAGAGGACAGAAATGCAGCTGGAGATAGAAGGAGGGTTCCTCCATTTCGTCACCGGTTATGGCCCTTATAGACAGAGACTGAAAGACCTAAACTTAGTTGAGGACAATATGTGCCGCGCCTGTGGGGTAGTTGAGTCCCCAGATCACGTTGTCCTTAGATGCCGAGAGACAGAAAAGCTAGTCAGAGAACAAAGAGCCCTCCTGAGGGAGAGACCCGTCACAGAGGTTCTGAGAACTCCAGAACTGGTGGCGGTCCTCCGGAAGACGGCGGATGAAGTGTCATTATTCTACAAGAGAAGGTTCTTGGCTGGGAGGCGCGCCTTGGGGCGCGGCGCGATGTATGGAGATCCCAACAGTATGAAAGTGTACAGAGTCATTACCGGACTCAACAGCGTAATGTCTGTGCGCGCGAGCGGGTCTGCTGCGACGACCGCGGCATCCGCGTGTACTAACAAACAAATATTCGAACAAATAAACGAACAAAAACAAATAAATATCATAGTAAAAGTGCAGAAATTTTGATTTAAAGTCTATCTAATATAACGGTACAAATTAAGATCACAACGGCGAAAATCTATATAAACAAGACTAACTATAAGTTAGTTTTAGTGTGATGTTGCTGGAACTCCAGCAATACGGAGTGCATTGCCGGAATACCGGTGAGAGACACTCATATACAGTGTGAAAGTGCGCGTGAGTGGTGGAGGGAACCGGGATCAGTGTTGTTATTATTACTTAGTGGAAATCAATGTAAGTCTATAAAATGACTGAAGGCTGCGGAAACCGCAACCAACGGTTGAATGATATATACTACCCATGAGTGAATGAGTGATGGATGAGTGTGGTATAGCGACTACTAACGAATGAAGAGAAGAGGAAAAAGTGTTGCAGAACTAGTGAGTGATGCAGGACTCAACATGAAGAAGAAGATCAGCTTCTCTTCTTATCTAGAAGAACACAACAAGAAGAGATCGAGCAAGGAGAAGACTGGACGGCCATCCCTGTGACGAGACAACAACTGTAATCCAGAAAGAAGAACTCACATCCAAGGAAGCAGCAATTAACCTTTCTTAATTTCGTTCCAGGGAGATGCTGAAAAGAAGAAGAAGCCCTGCTCAAGCTAAGTGTTGTGTTGTCCTGTATTTGCCCTGTGTCGTCTTATGTGTATTGTATGTGTTTTTCTACAAAATAAATCATATAATAGTAGCTAGGGATCCCCCATGCACATGTTCTAACAACTAGGAACATAGGCCAGGAGAACATTCTGGACGCCTGGTCAAAAGTCCGTCCCGCAACACCAACTGTCTTGAACAGGTGGAACGCAGGAGATCCTTGGAATGCGGGAACTCCGGCAATCCAACAATCTCTAGGGACAAGCCTGCCCCAAGCTGAGAAGTACTAAGACGTACGTGCTGCACGACCCAGAAAGTGCACGACTTAACTTGTGCAAAGCATGCAAAGAGGCGGGCACCCAAATAAAATAAGTCAAATGATATAGTGTAGACCTCCGGGATTTCTATCTTGGAGCCGTCATCATGAATTCCACCATAATATTCAGTGTAAAGTCAAAGTTGGGAGGGGGCAATTTGAAATTTGCTAGCTTTCCACCAATTTTTGATTATTAAAATTTTCATATTCGAAAATACTCGCGGATTTTTGGAAATAACACCCTATCAGGCAGTACCTGTTAGAACCACTGTCCGTCAATGACGAGCGAACAAAGCCCTTTCACAAAAGTACTAGGTTAGGATATTAATTAAGTAATGCTCGATTGTAATAACTTCATATCCCTTCCAAGGATTCCTAGGGATTGTCAGTTTGGAGGAGGTGTAAAATCAGCATTATGAGGATGTAAGAGGAGTTTTGATCGGTTTCTATAGGATTTTGCCCGCAAAAAATTAAAATTGGTGTGTATTCGAGGATTTTTGGAGTGTCAGCCTCACTCGGGGGTATCTGGCGGAATCACTGATATCTTCTACTCTTAATTTGTCAAAGTAATTTCATATGTTTCCCCTTTGGTTAAGATTTGATATGCTACGGTGAATGAGGTACTTTTTTTTAGGTTTCGTTATTTTAGATAGTATTAAATATGAAAAGGTGCAAGGTCCATGAAGTGATTACAATGAAACAGAGATCCGAACATTGCTCTAAATTACTCCTCTTAACAGTGCGGTTGATAAAATTGCAATGGCCCTTTAGGCTGTCTTTATTTTCTTCTTCTCACGCTTCCGTGATTTACAACTTTTCACTATTATATTTCTTATGTAATTTTAACAAATTTGAATACCAATAAGTGATTCTACAAGACATTCCCCGTGGGGAAGTCACTCCCCAAATTCGCAACTTTAAAATTTTACCCTAAAAACCGATAGATATAGTACAAACTCTACTCAAACCCTTCCAATTTTATAAGTTTACAACCCCCATAAACTAAAGATCCTGACTTCAGAAACCCTCTGAATTTTCCTATTTTATCCAATAATGTTTATGCCAAGTTTGGTGCAGATAGGCCCAACGAAAATAAAATAATTCGACAATTGAATTTTTATAAAATAGGTTGGAAACAATGAAAAATTGCACAAATCAAGACGAATCCCGCGACTCTGAGCTAGTCTAGCTAATAACTATACAACAACACATTAAGCAACTCTCTACACCTTGTGGTTCTTGAGATTTCATTTCTACACATGAAGAGACGAAAGGACTGAGTGGTATTATAAGAGTCCTATTTAAGTAGATTCGTTATCGTGGTATATAAAATGTAAATTAAAACTGTTAAATTAAACTATCAAAATAATTAAAATTACATTATTATTGCGTTTCGTAAAAATAAAAAGACGCTGTTTCAGCGATTGGGATTCAAACACCCTTCGAAGAAATTTAGCCCTCCAACCGATTACGCCACAGTGCCAACAACTGAACGTCCTCAAAATAAACAGTAATAAGGAATGGCAAATTGAGACAGTGTGTGCAACTGTTTTTTTTTTTTAGCTATTTCTGTTATTACAAACACGTTGTTTTATTTTTAAACTTATTGAAGTATATTAGTATATAATCCTCTTAACAGTACAGAGATCCAATTGCAACAGCTGATGACGTCTACATAGATTCGTTTCCTGTTTTATTTCTGTAAACTTGCGAGTAACAGACATTAGAGGCAGCCTAAGGAAGCCTGATGATTTCTCAAGTAATCCCGGTGCTGAGTGGAGGCTACGGAACTGTTTCACCCCGCGGGACGCTACTTTTTTCCCCAACCACCTTTTGGAATTTTACAAAACTACCATTTTCCATTCGCGTGTACAATAAAAAAAATCCACCGAACCTGCCTTATCTAACATCTACTTGCCCTTGGTCACTAATTTTGTTAAATCTCCTGCGTATATACATAAGAAAGTAACACATTTTTTTAAAAAAAATATAAGTACAGTCACGCCAGGATTTGATCCCAGGACCTCAGGATCAACTTTCCGATACATTAACAATTAAACCACGGTAACAACGCTCGGCAACGTCTTTTAATCGTCAAAATGAATGACTAATCCCGAATGGCAAATCGCATAAAATACAAAAAGGTAGTTGAAAAAAAAAATGTCTTTCCCGCGGGACGACTGTGCATTTTTAAATAGTCAAGTGCTTCCCAAGAATTCCGCGGGTAGCCCGCCGAGCGACTCTGCATATTGCTCTCAATCTGATTGTATTTTAATAAGACAAATCTTGGCAATATTTTCTCAGCTGTGAAAATAACTCATGGTTGAGCAGTTTACTTTCTAAATCAACGCGAAAATAACATGGGTTCGAGTCCCGGATAAATAACTGGATAAGAATACTTTTCCTCCTCGTCAATAAGACAATAGTACCTTCTTTTCATAAAATGACTAAAGTGTAGAATATGTGAGCAATCATAACAGCTCTATACTATTACGTCAAGCTGAGTATGACCTTGCAAAAGCTTCTAAGCAGACATACAAAGTAGTGAATAAAAAATTCCCAAGTCACTGATCTTTTTCTTCTAGCTTTGACAGAAACAATTATAACATGATCTCAGTAAGTAGGGAAATAAGTCCGATGTAGTATACTGGTTAACGTGTTGGATTTTATGGCTGTAGATTTGGGTTTGATCCCCAGTAAAGCCACGACCTTTTTTTTAAAAAAAATATACTTGTATCAGAATGATACCCTGCCTGCGAAATATAAGTCATTGGACAGTCAAGAGATTAATAAGTATGTTTGGGATCGTGATCGTAAAACATAATTTAAGTTGTTGCATGATAAATATCACTTTCCGTCGTGTTTTTCTTTCTTATATCATATCGTGTGTTTTTCTTCCGTTAGTGCTTTCTCTCACTTTCTCTCTGTTTTGTGCGTATGTGTAAATTCTCTCTCTCTCTCGCTCTCTGAGATGTTAAGGATAATTGTATGTGAAGTAAATCCTTTGAATTCTATTCTTTATCCGTTTCTCTCTCTCTCTCTCTCTCTCTTTCTCTTTCTCTTTCTCTGTGTGTGTATGTGTGCGCGTGTGTATTTATGTTTGAACGAGACTAGAATGAGATTTCTGCCTATCTATCTCGTGGTTCTCTAAATTATGCTGAAGGATTCAAACTTTTTTTCTTCCAAAGGAGGAATATCCTGAAATGTCATGTTTTCGCGCAGATTTGTACTGTCATGTTGGTTGTCTAACTATTAGGCGTACACAGGGGTGGATTTCGGGCATGGCCCGGCCTGGCCGGGCCAGGCTAAAAGTTTTCAGAGGCCTGGCCGGGCCAGGTTAAATCCCGCTGCAGTCTGTTAAACCCCAGTTTTCTGTGGATAAACAAAAATTACTTTACAGAATCGGTCGAACTAAAATTTAAATAATGTATTATCTGAATGTTAAAGTAAGTTATTAATACATAGGCTAGTCCCTGACAGTGCCAACATTCTCACAAGCATTGTCATGTCCGCTAGCTTTGTGTTTGCTCAGGGTTTCTTGCAGATAAATCTCTCCCTAGAACAATTGTACAGCTCCGAAGGTACTTTTGAAGGCTCCAGGAAATTTGAAACCAGGGGCGCACTGGCCTGGTCGGAAACACGGAAATTCCCAGGTGCTCCCTCACCCGCGCCGGTCCTTTTGTCTTGGAAGCGTAATGTTACTCAATAAAGAAAACCACTTACTCCACTTTCGCTACTACTTGTGGCGTTAGGGTCTTGTCGGGACTCTAAAATTAGCAATTTTCACATACAAGACTTATAGATGGAGGTAGTGTTAGTGTTATAATATCAGCAGGCCTACTGTGTCTGTAGGGCCCTTACAAATCGCTAGAAGGGGCCTGTAATGTTTAATGATAAATGCACAAGGCTTTAATACATTCATACTCTTTTAAGGCGCAATATTTACTTTATTAAGACCTTGTATTTTGAGACCTGGGACCTGTTTCACGAAAGTACTTGCCAACTTTTCACTCTTCAGTTTGCATTCCGGAAGACTGTCTCAAGAGCGCGTACCTTCCGCCACAAACCTTTGTTCTCATTCAGTCACTGTTCTATCATTTTGTGCAAGGAGTGTGATTATCCTAGGCAACCAAACGACAGTACACATAAATATTGTGGTGGAAGGTTGGCGGTCTTGTGACAGTCCTCTGTAAATGGAAACCGAAGAGTGAAAAATTGACAAGTTCTTTCGTGAAACAGGCCCCTGATCAGTATCCTAAAGGTCTTTACGAGTTTTGGAGGGCCCACTACCATGAACGGTATTGAAGGCCCTTGAAAGGTGTATTTCGAACCCACGCTCCACAACACCCACTAGCACTAGAGCTTATTCGTTTCCCAGGTAGGGCCCTTTGTTTACCAGTCCGTTCCTGTTTCAAACTATGTTCCGTATGTTTACGAGTGGTGTAACTAGAATTTTCGGCACCTCTTGCAAGACACCTTGTCCTATTATCATCTCCCACATGCAATTTAAGCCAGTGATTTATCCCCACACCCTTAAGGCCCTAACACCCCCAACACCCCCTGATGCATTATTGCAAACACCCTTCTTTTGGGGTGTAATATTTCAAATAGTGTTTTCATACTTGTTCTAAAAAATAAATTTATTATACGAATGATCCATAACATTCCACTGATCCGTATATGCTCAGTGAGTGACGATTCAAAATAAATTTAAAAATTTCACATTCACAATGAAATGGAAAGTTTATTATATTTTTCAGTTCAGTGTTTGGGAACGATGGTTGGAACCACACGTGCATTCAATCTCGCAGAAGCTGGAAGAATTTTTCACCCTGGACAAACAGCCAACATTTGTAATTCCGTTACAAAACAAAGAGGCCTCTGTAAAATGTCTTCACTTTCCCCACTTTTATTATCATAAACTCGCTGAAAGCAAATGACAATTCGGACTTCGGAGGTTCCTTCGACGTTCACTAACTTTTCTTGCCCTCTCCCAGCCTCTCCATGGAAGCGATTAATTTTGCAATACGTTGTCAATCGTCATCCTTCAAATGTATCCCTCTGAACCAAGAAAAAGAGAAGATATGGGTGATAAGACTGTGAGAGAAAGAGAGAGATAACAGGACAAAATGCTGCCAGCACTGCCTCAATCGTGATGTACATAAATAATTTTATGACCGCGTAAGGTTGGTGGTTGCAGAAGTTGAAGAGCCTTTCCCCAGACTGGAAAGAAAGGAAGTTGTATGAACCACCGCCTGCTCAATCTATAGATTCAGCAGGCGGTGGTATGAACAAACCAATCTGAATTTTCTCCCGAGAAACTCAACCCAGTCGGTGTCATAATACAATGCTTCTCCCATTGCCAAAGGCAGTTTAGGGCAGGACAGATGAGTTTCAAATGGAAAAGAAGGCACATTTTTCCTCTTTGTATTCCTTTCATATTCCACCATTCAGAAGTTCATTCAAAATCATTTATTGGTCTTAAATAGTTTTTTCACAAGAAAAGCGCCAAGTATGTCGCTAAATACAAGACTAATAAACCCTCTTTTTGTTGTTCGTTTCCGACAACAATAGTGAACAGTTTGTGCTGTCTCTATCCTCGACACAGGCTGAGCGGCGTAGGGATACGGAATGTTGGACATAAAATTGACAGATTTTAACACAAGGAAGTAAATTAAAGTGTTTAACTTTTTTTCTTTTTTTTTTTGTACATTTCAAAGAGTTTCATAAATTGGTAGCGCCCCGGATTTTCACTTTTGAAATATAGCAACCGTAGGTTTGAAGTATTTTAGGGTACCGTTACGCGTCAATTCTTCTGTTAGTGGTATTGGAAATATCAAGATCGAGCTCATTTTCACACGCTTTTGGAAGTCTGCATCGTCGAAATAAAGTATTTATAATTTTTTTAAATTTTCATGGCAGGAATCCCGTGAAATAGTTTTGTTTGTGTTATTTTACAACACCTTGTGTATAACGAATGGGAAGACGTAAATTTAAATTTTACACGAGAAGATGAAACAAAATGCTCCTGCACAAATTTATTTCCAGTAGAGTGGTCCTCGAAGTGACAAAAAAAAATATGGAACAATATGCAAGGGAAAAATCTTATCAGTTACAACCTTGGAGGAATAAGATAGAAGGAGACGCCCAAGCGTACCCCTACTTCGAAAATAAATTGAAGCCGAAAATGGCCGCCGCCCCGGCTGTATGTATCGCGGTCCGCCATATTGCGTATGGAAGAAAATTGAAGTATTGCATTCACAGACATGCAAATAACCAGATCACTCTTGGTGCTTTTATGAGAGTTTAAAAATGGTATTGAGTTGTGTCGCTTTCGGATGTATCAACAGATACAATAAAAAAGGTCTCAATGTCACATTTCACAGGTGAGTGTTAGAGAAAACTTCTGTCGAAATATAAAATGTTGATATAAACTGATGGCATGGAGACAATTAAAAGTGCTTTTCTATGCTTTTCATTATGCCGTCAATATGTTAATTCGAGAATTTAAAGAGAAGGATTGCTGTTCTATTTTTCTCATAGGTTTTAAATAATTACAAGAAAACTGACTAAAGGAAATGTCAGTAGTATTCATTATATTTCATGCACTTTGGGGAATTGTTTTTCGTTACGCAGCGTTCGATGTTCACTGGAAGTTTTGTTTACTCTTTATGTTGATCTATACAATATTTTATAAGCACTGACAAATTATCTGTGTATGTTTGTATTCTTTAACCATAATACCAAACCTTCAGGTGTAAATTAAATGTGATTACAATTCAATAATGTGATTTATAGGGTGGCCGTATCAATGTTTGACCAAATAAGGAAAATTTCAACTCGAAGCAAGAACTGACGTTTATATAATAGAAAATATATACGAAACAAACCCTAAGACCATGCAGAATAAATCAAAGAAAAAGTAGCTCACATTTATTTCATTTAACACAACAGACAAATATATTGCTGAAGGTGTAGTTGCACCAGTAGTTGACCAGTTGTAGTAGCCAATTGCGAACTACGATTGTTGCAGTGTAGATCATTGATTCTATTTACTGTAGGATTATTTGATTCAAGGAACAACAAAGGAATGCAATAATTAATTATTTCACTGTACCTTCTACTTGATATGCACGGATATATTCTGTCCTCTTATTGTGCGCTCTGCTCTCTTCCAGATGCCCTTTACATTTTTTATTTGATTTTGGAGTCTGTATTTCCTGATTGCACAGCATTTGGAGACTACACTATTAAACCTTATGGAAGTATAAAACGCACTGTGTTTACTACTATATCCAATAGAA